>NDGN011402745.1:0-19981 GCA_002564285.1 Tympanoctomys barrerae | reverse complement strand
TTGAACTCAGGCCCTTGCATTTGCCAGGCAAGCGCTTATTTTACTGAGCTATCTCCCCAGCCCAAGAAATAAGTATTGGCAGAAAGAAGATAAGGAAGTCAAGATTTTAAAACTGTACTTTTAAGAAAAACTACAGCATCAGGGAATAAAATTATTATTCCACTCTCTTTTCCTTTCAAAAATTCTCAGAAATATATTTTTTTTCCTGAAGTTCTTAAGGATTCCTAAGTCTACATTCATGCTTGCCACCCATATATTGTGCTGCTCACCCACAGAATGGGGTGACTGCTTTGGAGCAGTCCACCTCTTTTTCCTGTACAAGGGCCTTTTGGGCCATCGCTGTCACTGTAGTAGGACGCACCTCCTTTCATTTGTTATTTAAACTCTCTCCTTGGATTTCCAATGAAAAATCCCCATAACATCCTCAACTCCTGGCCCCAAGGTGCCTCTTTCTGTTTGGGAGGTGGACTCTAGTCTCTTTCGTTGTGCGCTTATTATTTTTTTCTGTATTTTAGGGAAGGGTCTACAGGGTGTTCCGGGTCTCACTATTAGATTTGTCTCTTAGTGATTCTCCAGTTTACAGCCTCTCAAGTGCTGGGATTATAGCCTGGCTCTACCATGCCCAGTCTCAATTGCTCTTTCAGCGCGCCCCGGCAGCCGGGTCAGCATGGCAGGTCCAAGGGTCCCACCCGCAGCCCCTGAGCCTGCGTGGAGGGGCTTTAATCCGCTATTTAGCTGGCCCTTTTCAGTGTGTACTTATAAAACCCTGCCTAATGAAGCTGCTTGTGCCTCTCACTGAAGTGTCTTGAAAAATCTGTGTGTGCGTGTGTGTGTGTGTGTGTGTGTGTGTGTGTGTGTGTGTGAAGTCAATGAGTTGGAAATGTTTTCCCAACATGAAGTAAGTTTAGATTCCTCTCCTTTTTGGGGAATCCTCCGTGGTGACCCTATTGATTGACAGTGGGATCTCAATATTTGCCTATTTAAGGATAGGATAAATGGAGATATCTTTCTTAGTTCATATATATGGGCATTTTACTTCCAGAGTATAGATTATAAAGTACTAATTCCTTTCCAAATATAAATTTTAATTTATTCAAAGGTTAGATGTAATTACTCCCTGGGGTATCTAGCACTATAAAATTGTTTTCCATTACTACTATATTTTCTGACTCCCAAAAAACAGTTATTTAATCCAGAGCTATCTTTACTTTGAATGTCTTTAAATTCACAAACTTTGGGAAAGTTTTCCTAACTTAAATTATATATAAAGTCAGCAAGATGAAAAGACAATGGATAAATAGAGATAGCAAAAAATGACAGCTGAGGATGTGAAAGAAAGTATGTTATATTATAAAGTCTGAAACAGAAACTAAAGTTCATAGTAGGCTGAGTCAGCAAGGAAAAACTTATATATATATATATATATATATATATATATTCTTTAAGAAAGAAAGAAATAGATTTTAAAACTGTTTCATAATCATGGCTAAAATAAACAAAGACTGCCTTCCATGAATTTTAAAATTTAAATGTATTTCTAGACGATTTGTTTGAAATATCTCATTGTTCTAAGACTCCAGAGAAGCCTGGGAAAATACAACCTGGCAAGAACAGCAGTGACTAAGCAAACATTGCTGGAATATAAAGATACTTCTGAACATTTAATGGCTTCAGGAATCTAAGAGCTCCTTTTTAAATCTGTATAGGCCAGTGTCTCAGTTATTTTTTCTCCTATTGCTGGGACAAAATACCCAACAGCCAAAATTAAGGAAGGAAAGGTTTATTTAGCTCACAGTTTGTGGAAGTTTCAGTCCGTACTCGGCTGGCTCAAGGCAGAGCCAGAGGGCAGCCGTCCATGGTGAAGGAAGACAGCAAAGAGCCAAAAGAGGAGCAGCAATGATGGCAGCTAGCCAGCCTCTCTCCCCTGCTTATACTGCATGCAGGCTGTCTGCCCCGCGTGGGTGTAGCACTCAGGCCCATAATCCCAGCATCGGATCAAGGATTAATCATGAACTCTAGAAACCTGCCCCAGTGACTTACAAGGCTTTGGGGGAACAGCTAGACACAAAACATGACAGCCAGTAAGACTCAACTTGGAGAATCAGAAATCTGACCAAAGCATGACAGGAAACACCAAACCAATGAATGCAAATGGCCCGTCTTGAGGACTATAGCAGAGAGCACCTGGGGCACAATGAGAATAGCCTCATGGCTGAACAAATGCGTAACTTGAAAGTGCATCGTTTTGTATTCTGTGATTAGCACAGAGTACATTCAGTGCAGGTTTCTGTACAGTTAGTGTAACTTGATATGTTCATAATAATATTAGGCATAGGACCTTGTACTTCTCAGGTCTTAACTGTCTATTTGGTGAAGTAATGAGTTATTAAATAAATTTACATTAAATGTTGCTTTTACCATAAATGTTGTGAACCCCAAATACATTGTACATGTATATTTGTTTAATTTAATGACAGGTAAATATGGAAATTAAAGTAGCTGATAAAATCTGTAGGTTTAGGGACTTTAACTTTTGAGAACATGCTGAGAGTGGAGGAGCAGCAGCTGCTTGACCTGTACAAGGCTACATGCTCCTTCCTGCCTACCCCACCATGGCCCAGCCTGCTTACCACCTGTAGAAAATGGTGAAAGAAACAACTTATTACAGTGTTTTGGGGTCAAACCTTTTGCCACCCAAGAACTAAAACAGGCTTATAGGAAACTGGCTTTGAAGTACCATCCTGATAAGAATCCAAATGAGGGTGAAAAGTTTAAAAAGATTTCTCAAGTTTATGAAGTTTTCTCTGATGTCAAGAGAAGGGAATTATATGACAAAGGAGGAGAACAGGCAATTAAGGAGGGTGGAGCAGGTGGCAGTTTTGGTTCCCACATGGATATCTTCAATATGTTTTTTGGAGGAGGAGGAGAAAGGATGCAGAGAGAAAGGAGAGGTAAAGGTGTGGTGCATCAGCTCTCAGTTACTTTAGAAGGTTTAGATAATGGTGCCACAAGGAAATTGGCCCTGCAAAAGAATGTGATTTTTGATAAATGTGAAGGCTGATGTGGAGTGGTGTCCCAACTGCTGAGTTACTGGAATGCAACTAAGAATTCATCAGGTAGGACCTGGAATGGTTCAGCAAATTCAGTCTGTGTGTATGGAGTGCCAAGGCCATGGAGAACGCATCAGCCCTGAAAAGCTGCAATGGAAGGAAAATAGAGAAAAGAAGATTCTAGAAGTTCATATTGACAAGGGCGTGAAAGATGGCCAGAAGATAACATTCCATGTTGAAGGAGACCAAGTACCAGGGCTGGAGCCAGGAGATAATGTCATTGTGTTAGATCAGAAGGACCATGCTGTTTTTACTCAACAAGATCTTTTCATGTGTGTAGATGTACAGCTAGTTGAAGCCCTATGTGGCTTCCAAAAGCCAATGTCCACTCTTGACAACCAATAGATAGTCATCTCCTCTCATCTGCGTCAAATTGTCAAGCATGGAGACATCAAGTGTGTGCTTAATGAAGGCATATTGGAGACCATATGAAAAAAGTCATCTAATCATTGAATTTAAGGTAAACTTTCCTGAAAATGACTTTCTCTCTCCTGATAAACTCTTCTTGCTGAAAAACTCTTGCCTGAAAGGAAGGAATTAGAAGAGACCAATGAAATAGGTCAGGTAGAACTTGTGGACTTTGATCCAAATCAGGAAAGACGAAGCCATTATAATGGAGAAGCCTGTGAGGATGACAAACGTCATCCCAGAGGTGGTGTTCAATGTTAGACCTCTTATTGGGACCAGTGAATATTGCTTACTGCTGGTATGTGGTGTGCAGTAGTGAATGTGCAAAGGACTAGAATCATCATACACTCACTACTCGCTATTGTTTTTGTTTCAATATTTAACTATAGTAGTGTTTTAAAAGATAAATGAAGAATAAACACAAATACAAAAGCTCCAACTTTTCTCTGTATGTATAATGACTTCAGTGTACAAGATGAAGTTTCATGCCTGTAAAAAGTACCTAACCCTGGTTTCTGTGAGGCCAGGCCTTGTGATTGATTTCAGTTGTATACATGGACAAGCTTAGACTGAAATGCTAGATATATGTGCTGACTTCAGTGTATGGCCCTTCATTGTTAAGCTATGGATTAAAACTATATTTAACTGGCAATCACAAAAAGGAAACAGTTTGCAGAAGTGTTGGTCTGTTTACAGTTATTTGTATTCAGTGGGACTCATTGTGAGGCCTCTGCATTCTACTGCCTCAACTACCACTTGAAGGTGGCATAAAATATAATTTAGCCTGTGTTAACAGTGATAGAAATGATACCTTTCTAAAGAAGGAGTTTATCATAATGCTGCTTCTTAGGGGCCTGCATTTCTAGGACTGCAGTCCTTTCTACTGTGCCATCTTTTACTATATATATATATATAATATATATATATATATATATTATATATTATATATATAGTTATAGTTATAGTTATATATAACTGTTGACCACTCCTACTTACATTGTTTTCACCTTCTCTTTGGACCATGATAAGTGCTTGAGTTTTGACTTCAGAGCTGGGTGACTTTGAAATTAAATTGAAGAGAATACATGGAAAGATAATTTGCATGTGTAATATAAGAAGGTTTTCCATAGGTGTGTTACAGGCTTACTTTATTCAATTTCACTTAATGCTCCAAAGTAACTGTAATTTAATGGTAATAGTATAGCAAACTGTGATGGATGGCTTTACTTGAATGTTTAAAAAATGTCATTTGTTCACATGCTTACTCTGGGTATCAGAATTTAGGCAGTTGTTAAAAATATTTGAATGTCTTTTGATATACTCATTACAAAGCAAAATAAAATAAAGTATGTAGATTTAATTCAATCTGCTATGTGGTTAACATGGTTCCACAGACTCCATATAAAAATGTGTCCATTATCTTTGTAATTCTACTACAGCAGAAAAAAGTTTTTTAGAAACTGATATGTACCAGTGTACTGTGTTTTCACAGGAAGCCTTATCCATGTATCTATTAGAAGAAGCAGTAATGTCTGACTATATTTTGTCATCTCTGGGTTTAATATAAATTACAACATACTAGAGGCAAAAAGCTTATATAGATATGAAGGATTTAGCAGAAACTGTACAAAGGCAGGCATCGTGTTTCCTAAGGTGGCAGTGAAAAGTTTAAAAAAGTTTGATGCACTAAACCATGATTGTGGATAGCCAAGTATAATTTCCCAGTCATATTGGATATGGGATACACGGAGAGGAGAGACTTTATACACACTCAGAACACTTGTGCAAACAAATGCTCTTTGCACTGAAAGCTAAGACAGAAGAGAGTGAAATGTATGGTCTGGCACTTCACGAATCTTAATAAGAGTCTGAAGGTGTTTTTGTTTCTTTTTTTCTAGACTGATATTCTTTCTCTTAAAATTGGTACTTAGGCAAATGATATAACCCTAGTGAAACTGTGAACATCTATACACAGGAGCGTTTGCATTTTGTTGCACTAATGTTTGCTTTTAAGTTCAGATTCCTACTTTTCAGCTTTGAAACCATGTGAAGTTGTTATATCATTGCTACCTGAATGGTGTCCAGCCACACCAGGAAAGTGGTAGCAATACACATAGTGCCACTGGGGCCAAGGAGCCACTACCTCCAAGCACTGCTTGCCCCTTGCTCTGCCCACTCAGTCTACCACAATATACTTTGCTGCTTCTTCATTACCTCCATGTGCCACATCCAGTGCTTTGCTTCTGAATTACCCTTCCTGTTCGAGCTCTCTGAATGTAAGAACTGAAGAACCTTTACTGGCCCCCCATCATTGGTATGACCAGAAGAGCTCCAGAAATCAGTTATTCATCTATGATTCAAACATAAAGTGAGAAATCCCAGGGATTCATTTCTATTCTAATGAATGCTTTAAAGTATTTGACTATGTAGCAATTCAAAGGGAACTGTTCTATGATATGATTGGAATATTTTGTAGGAACCAAATGCACTAACCCAACATATAATAAAAAAAAATTCCATGCCATCCAGCTGATGGGACAATGGTAGCTCATTATAAAGATGAGTTATTCTTCCATAGGAAATGTAGACATTTGAAAGATGTAAAAGCCTATACTATTTTTCCTGAGAGGAAGGATATCAGGTAGTTGGTTGGGAATGGTTTCATTCACTTGGTGGATACCTCAGAGGAAAGAAAAGAAGGCAGGTGATCTAGTCTTTTTCTCTTGTAAACTGGAATTCTGCACCAACAAATGATATTTCATGACTCTCGATTCCCTTAGCAGCAGCATATTTAGAAAATAGAACCTAGGGTCTAAGAGACATAATTTTCTGGATAGTATTTAGATTTTATACCTTTCTAGGGCCTAAAATAAAGATGATTTTTGAAGCAAAAGTTGCTGCTTTACAGGGTAATTCCACAGCTTTGTTGTTGTGACACTGGAATGTGAAATGGAGTCACTGTTGATGTGCACAGCTCTCTCTGCCTTGTCAAGGCCTATGAATTAGCCAGTACTCTCGAGGGTAATAAGAAACCTCTACCGGATCGGAACTCTAATTTATCTGAATATTATACTCTAATCCGATTTCTGATTTTGTTTTAGATAAACTACTTTCAAGTTTATTTTCTTATGACAAAAATCAAAATAAGAAACAGATAATTGTCATTTCTGAAATTTGCTCTTGCTATCATTGTTTTCCAAACAATTTACCATTAATGTATGTTTATGTATTCCTTCTTTCAAGAAAATAGCAGGAAGTGATAGAAATTTGGCCTTCCAGAGTCTCATTAAAGCAATGTAGTACATATATCAAGAAGTAAATAATTATATAGGCTGATATATTTATTGCCTAAACCTTTTCTGGAATTTAGTTACCTGTTCTTCAGAAGAAAAATTATCAAAAATAGTTGCCTAGTCACTTCACTTTTTTCTAATTTTATTTTTATATTCCTCTTTTTTCCTTCCTTCCTTCCTTCCTTCCTTCTTTCCGTCCATCTTTCTTTCCTTTTCTTGATACAAGATATATATATATATATATATATATATATATATATATATATGTATTTTTTCCCCTATATTTCAGGAAAGGGTCTACAGGGTATTCAGGGTCTCACTACTAGATTGGACTCATAGCAATCCGCCTGTTTACAGCCTCCCAAGTGCTGGGATTACAGGCGTGAGCCACCATGCCCAATCTTAATTGCCATCTCAGTGCACTTGGGGGCGGGGCCAGCAAGGCAGGCTAGAAGATCAAATTGATACAGAGTATTGCTATATAGTTCAGACTTGTAGTGATTCTCCTGTCTCATAATCCCCAGCACTGGAATTGCAAGCATGCACTACCACATCTCTTTTTGGGGCCAGCACAGCTCACCTGCCTAGTCACTTCTGTTTTTAATGAAAATCTCATTCTTGTATGAAGTTAGTGGTTCAGAAAAATCAAGATTTCAATGCATTTCATTTTCAAAATATTTGTGGATTCTATTATTAGATTGATATAATCTATTAAGTAAGCACTTAAAAAGCCTGAAGATTAAAACTCTGAGTATATTGTCATTGAAAAAGATATCCAAATTATTTCTCTTTTAAACATAGAGATTTAAAAATTTTAACTGGTAAAAGATAAGATATGTGCACACCTGCAACCCCAGCACTCAGGAAGGTGGAGTCAGGAGAATTGAAAAGTAGAACCCACTCTTGGTAACTTAGTAACTTAGTAACACCCAGTCTCAAAGAAAGGGATGAAAACACCAAATTATACCAAACCAATCGACCAAAACAAACAAACAAACAAACAGGAAACAAGGGCTAAGGATGTGTCTTACTTCAAGGATTGTGGGTTCAATTCCAGCATAAAAACCAACAGCAAATACTTCATTTTTGCTTTTACTTTCTCTACATGGTGTGCATCATATCGTACACAACTGAATTATGAGTGTATTGATAGAGATTGTTTCACATTTACGATACTCTTAGCTTTTTAAAGAACATACCTGTGGGCTGGTTGGGAATGCAGAAAACTCCTGCTTTCTACTAGCCTTCCTGATATCTTGATGGTCAGTGAGGATGAGGGACCAAAGGCAGAATGAGATCTATTGAGGACCATACTGAGGGCACCTCACAGTGGAAAAGGGTCATGGCTTGTGCCTGTTGTGATGCTCATCCTTCCCATTCCACCAGGTTTCCCACCTTTCCAGAAAAAATACCTTTCTCTGCCCCTGGACTTCTCACTAAAAATAAGAGTGAAAGTGGCCCAGCAGGAGAATCTTTTGCCTTTGCCCATCCTGAGGATCTGACCTCCTAGCCCCTTCCTACACATCGAGAGATTTATTTCTGTTTTTCCTTCATCTTTCCCAATATCCTTATAGAGTTTTGGTGGATCTTGGCTATAGTCCCAGCAGGCAGGGTGTGGTGGCACCTGTAATCCTAAACTGAGGCAGGGGGATCCCTGTGAGTTTGGGTCCAACCTGGGTTACCTAGTGAGTTCAGTGCCAGCCTGAACTACATAGCAAGAATCCATCTCAAAAGTAAATAAATAAATAAATAAATAAAATGAATAAAATCTTGCAGTGTTACTTTGAACTATGTCAATAAATCTCAGCTTTACTTCTGCAGTACTGAACAACAGAAGTCTACGGCATGATTTTTATAACGGGTTGCAGATTGTAGATTGTGTCAGCATAGTAACATATCTAATAACCTTGGCAACTTCTTAACATTAAAGCTGTGAGGGAGTTGAATGGTTCACCATGTAAGTGAAAAAAGACAGTGATAGTTCAGTTTAAAGATATTTCTCAACTTGATAGTTTTAGGAGTCCTCCGGGAGATTAGTGCACTTCTAGGAGTGTCCGGCTGGGCCTTGGCATGTCACCTTGGGTGTGACACCTGCCCCCTGCTCCTTCCTCTTGTACTGTCCCCAGGGTCTGGGTCCCAGCCCTCATAAAGGGAGCAGATTTTCTGCACCACACCTTTCTCCTTCCGTGGTGCTGCTGCTTTACAACCAGCCTTAGACCACATCTTATGAAACTGTGCACCAAGTGACATCTTTCCTTTTTTAAAATTGTGAGTGTTGGTTATTGTGTCCCAGCAATGAAAAGCTAATATAATGAGTGAAGAGACAACAATGACATAGGAAAAAATGAATACAAATACAGAGATGAAGTCTGAACTTCACAAGAATGTACGTTTTCATATAGGCTATGCATGCAAACAACATGAACAGAAACATGCCTATGTGCATATGTCTAAACTCAGTCTGAACTTCAGCCCACTCAAGTGACATGTCATGTGAGTAGTTGCAAAAAATTAATAAGCATTGTTTTCATTAAAAGTGCATTTCTTTATATTTTTCTCCTCACAAATTTAAAATTACATGCGGGATTGTGTCACTGTTATGTAGCAATTATTACAGCAGAATCATTTATTGATATTTCTGAAATGTACTTCTCAGGTGTTATTTATGTAAAATACTTGTATTAGTTATAATTAAATAAATTTATAATCATATATATCTTGATATAGATAGATTCCATATTGATTTATCTTTGTACCTTACTGATCATGCTTTACATGTTTTGCATTAAAAATCTTTTTATCAAGAATATTTATTCATGCAATAATACAGTGAACATATATTGAATATAAAATATATACAGGAAATTCTGAGGTATGTAAAAAATTAAGAAAATTATGAAGGATATATTTTGAAAAATATAAAGCTTCAAGTTTTAAAGGTTATAAGATAGAAATTATAAATTCTCCATTGTTCCTCTTACATTGTAGAATCTTACGTTGAACATTTGTGTTCATCTCTATTATATAAATATAGACTTTTCAAATAAAAAATGTACAAGTTTACTGTATTAGACATAGTCTCAGCAATATATTACACAAATGTTGACTTAGGTCAAATACAATCCTGGGGCCCACATAATAAATATGCACTTTAAAATTTTCCTAAAAAATTAATTGAATTATAAGAAACTTGGTAACAAAGCCATTAACTATTAAACCATATCATACCTTGAGGATCTCATGTAAATCTTTATGGTTGATTTTTCTTACATTTACCCTTGAGAATCCAGCCCTTGTTCACTTTAAACCTTTAGGTTTTATTCTTACCCAATAATTTCTTTTTGAATTTTACAATGTAGAATACATTTGTAAAATATGGAGCACTATAAGACTTCAATGGTATACTTTTTAGTGCTCACTGGTTTCTCAGTCCTTTTCTCATGCTTAAAAATGTATATTAGTAGTGGTTTGCAGTACATGATGGTTGTAACACATCGTAACTCTCTTCTCCTCTCCGCTGCCCTTCCATCATAGTGGAAAAGACATTGGAAAAAGCAGCTCAGCAGGAGTCAATGATACGTTGTTTCCCGAGGCTCAATCAAACGCAGGAAGAAGCTTCAATGACTAAAGTGAGATGCTGATTGCTACTCCCCAGTCCACTGCTATATTTTGGGCCTTCCTGAAGAGCTTTCCCAGTGCCTGTCACCACTGATCTTTTTGGAAACACTGCAAAATCTGCTGAAAATTCCCAAAGAACATAAATTTCTTTGAAAAACCGACAAGGCCATATCACATTATGATTTAGAATCTAATGATTAAAGCCTTTGCATTTTCATGACGTTCTAGTCGTCGATGGTGCCATATGGGTAGAATTGAAGTTTTGAGATAGAGAGATAAAAACTCTTGTGGTGCTAGGAAGGAAATGAAATTTCTACAAACTGTTTCTAGGCTCTTGTTTAATATGGGAGATGCTTATGTGCTTACCTATGGGAAGAACCAGGTGTTGTATGGTGACACATCAGGTGAATACTGTGGAGGAAGACATGTTACTTTTTTTGTCAGCCTACCTTCTGTTGGATGGTATTTGGCAAAGCAACTCACTACATATATTGTGTAGGAAACAGTAGTTCCAGAAAATGTCCAGAAAGTAGAACAATGAGAACAACGAGGAAGGCTGCTTGAAGTGTATCTTTTGGGAGATCAATAGCTATGTATCTTCATTTAACATGCCTTTTAAAGTGCAAATATTTTCTTTATGTTTTGATCACTCCTTCTAGTTACAAAATTATACAAACTATGAAGAAAAGCAAATGCCAACTAAAAGAGAGAAATCTTGGCAGAAGAGGAGCAGTTGGGTTGGATCTTAAAAGTAGGAAGAAACTCATTTCATGAAATAATTATCAACAGGTGACTAAAGCATAGACACAGTGTAGCATCCATTCTGTACTCCAGCATAGCGTACTTGTACTATTGGCATGACAGACATTCCTGATCTTGGTTATAATTCTCACCGGTAGGTGCTAGAAAAGGTCATGTCACCATTTCAGCTTTTATAATGTGCAGTTGTCAGGGCCACAGACCATTTAGATAATGCCAGTACTAGATTTTTAACAAAATAACACAAAAGTGATTATTTTCATTGATTTAGTTAATGCATTGATGAAAAGTAAAGAGAAAATCTAGATGGAGATATATCACTTAAAGTTGAGTTATTTATCTCTTTATAGATTTGAAATTGAATTGTTGCCAATGTGTTCATATAATTATGTCCTTGTTCATGTGTGTATGTGTGTGTATCCTTGTGCAAGTGTACTTATCTATATTTACAATTTCATCATTGACTTATATATCAAAATCTTTATGTGGTTTATAATTATATAAAAGTATTCAATATGTTAAAATCTTGAATTTTAAAATGTTTAAGACAACTACAAAATGTTTAAATGCTGATTAACTTAATAACAAGGTTAAGTACAGAGCTTATTGTAGCCTATGGTGGTATCTATTTTGGAATTATTATTCTCAGAACCTATTTAAGGAAAGAAAATCCATGTCTACTTAAGGATTCTTAGGAGGAGAACGTTTGATTTGAGACTCTCTGGTGAATTCTGGAGCTCCATTGGTAAACACAGACTCCTCATACTTTAGACCAAATGTAAAATTCAAATGTTGATACAAATTTTGCCAAGCATATTTATTTTTACTATTACTTTCAGGTTCTTTTTCGTGCTCAAGATTTACTATCTCACCTGACAGGCATGTACTGCATACATATTCTTTACCATAGACAGTTCCCCATGTTAGATAACAATCTGAAAATAAGTAACATTTCCCTCTTGTGTAGGACTATTGTCTTGAAGATTTTGAGACTTACTACTGGTAAGGAATTAAAAATGGATAGGACTTCCAATAAGCTTTTACTTAAAATCTGCCACAATCACAGAATATTTCAAACCACTGCTTATATTTCAAATGATAAAAACTCATCAGTCATTTCAATATTTAAATGTATGATACACATAGGGGCCAGGGAGATGGCTCAGTGAAATAAGCACTTCCCTGGCAAGCATGAGGACCTGAGTTCAATCTCCAGTTCCGAAAAAATAAAAATAAAAATAAAAATAAAAATAAAATAAATGTATGATACACAGAAAAAATTAAAATATATCCCTCAAATGTGACAAGAATGTTAATACATTTCTTTTGTTGTAGTTCTCATTTGGGTTTCTTTAGCATACTATCAAAGCATTAAACAAAACAAGTAAATTCAACTTTTGAACAGATCATCTATCATTTGATCATGTTAAAAAAGTTTTCAGTATTTGCATAGAGAAAGAATTAAGAATTCCCATTCCTAAAATGTGATGATTGGATTATTCTATCATTTCTTGAAAATAACCCTTGTTTTTGCATCATCATCTCCACATATGAATAGTTTAGCAAATTAAAAAGTTACAAAAGCACTAAGCATAGCAGCTGTGGACTGCAAATTAATAGAAGAGAAGAAAACAAAACAAAGAAACAATTCGTCATTGCCAACATTATTTTACTTAACTCTTTTTTAATTCAGTTGTGGTAGAAAACACACACCAAGCGTCCCAGCTATTTTTTCATCTCTGTGACACAATGCCTGAAGTCCACACATTAGAGCAAAGGCTTATTTTAGTTTACATTCTGTAGAGGTTTCAGGGCATAGTGGACTGACTCCTAGGCAGGACATCAGGGCAGTGGGTTATCACACAGGAGGGAGAGTTTATGGTGGGGTGAGGACAACAGAGAGAGAAGGATCAAGGGAGGAGACATTCCCAAGGCCACGCTTCCAGGCGCCAACACCTTCTAACCAGGCTTCACTCCCAGATCTCAGTCAGCTATAAATTCCTGAGTCCTCAACCCACTGAAAAGAAAAATGCCTCCAGAAGGAAGGCTTCTACCTGGAGCCTCACCTAGGAGCACATGTAGGTTTGTCACTTCTAGACTGCAATCATAGCCCCTAAAAAGCTCTCCACTGAGAGAAATGATGCACAGTAATTTTACTACAAGTACAATATTATAAAGCAGATCTGTCTGTAGTACTCTTCCATTTTGCATGGCTGAAATTCCACAGAAGATCTATTTTTTTCCTGCCCAGCTCCTGCGTATTATAGGAACTTTGTTTCACACCAGAAAAACAATTTCATATTGAATATATATGATTGATTTATTTCACTTGAGTGTGTTCTCAAATACATCTTACCTAGAAATGTCAAGAACTTATCCTTTATAGCCGAGTAGTGCTCTATCATATAATTTAAAAAAAAAAAAAAACTTTATCCATTGATCAGATGTTTGCCATTGGGGCTATTTCCAAATTTTAGCTATGTAAATTGTGCTGCTGTTGTGCTTGCCTCGACAGAACATATACAAAGTGTGCCTCTATAAACATGAATATGCATATATGACTGTGGTATGATGCTGTTAATTCTTTGGAAACATGCCAAGAAGGGGATTACTTGGGTCCAAAGGAATCTTCTTTCTAAGCTTTTGGAGCAATCTCCAAATTTATTTTCACAGTGGTTACACCATTCTATATTCTCAAAAACAGTTGTGAAGGGTTCTTTGTCCCCCACAGCCGCACTAGTATTTGTTATTGGTTGATTTCTTGATAATAGCCAGTCTTTCTGGAGTGAGATACCAGTGAAGTCGACCATTTTTACATATAGTTATTGGTTGTTTGCACTTCTTCATCCAAGCATCAACTATTCATTTCAAATGCCCATTTTTTGGATTAGGTCTTTCAGTTTGGGGGGGTCTGAAAATTTGGGTTCTTTATATATTCTAGATAATGGGTCTTTTTCTCAGTAACAAGGTAAGTTTTTCCCACTCTCTGGGTTGTTCTCTTCACTCTGTTGGTGGCTATTTTGATGTACAAAAGTTTCTGAATAACTACTATGAAGGCAACAATATGCAATGTATTAATTATCATAACTGTCATACTACCCTGTTTTGAAACTGTTTCATTGTTATTTTACATTTTTCTCAGTAAAATGAATAAAACATTAAAAAATATTGGATTAGTGTGTTTTATATTGTTTCCACTAATCTCATCCACTAATACTTGGGTCTCTTTTCAGGGAGGCAGGCCACTGTTTATTTTACTGCTGTTACAGTTTTATCACAGTAGCTTTGTGATTGTGATGATCCTTGCCTTGCCTTTGTTGCCAAGAATTGCCTTTGCTATTCTAGGTTTTAATTTTAAGATTGTTCTCTCTAATCCTGTGAGACATGTTTTTGATTGACATTTCATTAAATTTGTACAACAATTTTGGAAGTGTGTCTATTTTTATTATATTGGTTCTTCCTACCCAAGAAAAAGCATATCTTTCCATTTTCTAATATACTCTTTAATGTTCTCCTTCATAGTACTGTTGTCAGTGGAAAGGTCTTTTACTTCCTCTCTTATATTGATTTCTAACTAATTCATGTTTTTCAATACTATTATAAAATATGTAGTTTCTCTTGTTTCTCTCCCAGTTAGTTTATTTCTGCGCAGTGGTGTACTGATTTTGAGTGTTGAATTTATATCTACCTACTTGATTGAATTTTGTTGTCAAATCTCAAAGTTTTGGTAAAATTTCGGGTGTCTTACATATCTAGAATATAATGCCACTTGCAAATCATAATAATTTAACTTCTTTTACTACTATCCTTGCTGCTTGGACTAATGTTCCAGAACTATATGGAGTACAAATGGTGATACTGATCGTCCTTGTCTCATTCCTAATTTTAGAACAAAAACATGAAGTTTTTGACCATTTGCTATGATGTTGGCTGTTAGTTTTTATTAGATGTATTTTACCAGATTAAGATAAAAATAAACTATTCCAGTTTTCTAAGCATTTTTATCATAAATCAGTGATAGGATTTGCAAATTCGTTTTTCTGCATCTTTTGCAATGATCTTGAGGTCTTTTTACTTGAGTCAGTTAATGTGGTGCACTGCAATTAGTGATTTGGGAGTGCTAAATTATCCTTGGACCTCTAAGGTGAGTCACATTTGGTCATGGTATGCAATCTTTTTCATGATTTGGTGTACTTTCTTTGCTAGTATCTTATTAAGAATCTTTGCATCTATGGTCCTGAGAGAGCTTGGTCTGTGATTCTGTTATTTGGTTTTGTTTTTCTGTTGTTGGTATCAAGGAAATATTTAATTCCAGGATTCATTTTGAAGTATTGATTCCCTTTCCAGTTCATTAAAAATTTTGAGGCATAGTGGTATTAGATCTTCTCTAAATTTCTTGTAGAAATTAGCAGTAAACAAATCTAGAAATGAGACTGTCTTTGTTAAAAGTATTTAATTATTTCTTCAATTGCATTAAATGATATTGGGCTGTTTATAAGTACTATATCTTTTTGTTTCCCCTTAGTTAATTCATTGGTACATAGGCATCTACCTCTTTCTTCTGTGTTTTTCATCTTATTGGAATATAGATTCTTAAAGTAGTTTTCCATGATCTTTTCATTTCTACAGGATCTTTTGTGGTTTTACCCTTTTCATTCTTAATTGCTTGGATTTCAGTTATTTCTGTCCATTTTTAATAAGGTGGTCCGAGGGTTTATCATGTTTACTTAATATTTCAAAGAAACAATTATTTGCTTCACTGATTCTATTGTTTTCTCACTCTCAATTGTGTTAATTTCTGCTGTGATCTTGGTAATTTCCTCACTTATATGAGGTTTGGAGTTCAGTTACTGTTCTTTTTTCTAGAAACGTGTGGTTAAATAGTAGGCTATTTGTGCTTGCTCTATTTTTTTCTAAAGTGAGAATTTACTAATATAAATTTCTCTGGTAGAGTTACTCTCACTGCTTCCATTAAGTTCTGGTTTGTTGTTTTGACATTATTGTTTAATTGTAGAGATTATCTACTTTTTTTTCTGTGACTCATTGTTCAGGTGAATGGTATTTGATTTACATGTTTTTATGCAGGTTTTGTGAGGTTTTTGTCATTTATTTCTAATTTCATTCCTCTATGGTTTGTGATTATGTATTTAATAATTTCAATTCCTTTGCAGTTACTCAAGCCAGTTTTATGAGCTAGTATGTTGTTTGTTTTGGAGACTGTCCCTTACTCTGCTGAGAAGAATATGTATCCTGAAGTTCTATGGTGCAACACAATGTAGACATTTACAAAAGTCATTTGTTCAAAGGATCTATACAGTTCTGATTTTGTTTTTTTGTTTAGTCAGCCAGTTTCTAACTGTGGTATTGAGCTCCCCCCTTAGAACAGTGTTAGTGCTTATTTTATTACTCATGTCCATTTATATTTATTTTATATAGTTGGGTGCACTGGAATTTTGAACAGATATATTTACAATTGTTCTCTTAACAAGTGTGTAGTGAGTTGTTTTTTTTTTTTCCTATTTCTTGATCAATCTTGGCTGAAAATCTATTTTATCTGCAAATAAAATAGCTAACCCACCCTTTCTGGTTTTTTGTCACATGGAGTACTGTTTTCCAATTGTTGACCTTCAACTATTAATTTATTTTTAATTAAATGTGTTTGTTGTATCTAGTATATTGTTGTGTTTTATTTCTTGATCATTCTGCCAATCTGTTCCTTTTCTTTGGTAAAGTGAAACCATTCACCCTGATAGTTATAACTGGTATATATTGAGTTAACCTTGTCCTATAATTTTGCCTTTCTTGGTTCTCTTTTCTCCTCCTTTTACTTGCTTACCTTGTTTGGTGGATTCATTCTCTTGCAGTTTATAGAATCATAGTGTTCATTGTCATATTCTATAGTGTCCTTCAGAACAAGAGTTGTGGAATAATTTGGTGGCCATGAATTTCTGCTAGTGTTATTTGTTATGGAAATATCTTATTTCTCTCTCTTTTTTTTTTTTTGGAAGCAGGGATTAAACTCTGGCCCTTGCACTTGCCAAGCAGGCACTTATTCAACTGAGCTATCTCCCCGGTCCATTATTTTTCTATTTCAAAAGATAGTTTTGGGGGCCAGGAAGATGGTTCAGTAGAATAAACACTTCCCTGGCCAGTGCAAGTGTCTGAGTTAAATCTCTGGTTCCTAAAAAAAAAAAAAAAAAAAAAGGTTCTGCAAGGTAAATCAATCTGTGTTGGATGTTCCTTTGTATAGGGCTTGAAATACTTTACTTCAAGCTTTTCTCGTGTTGAAAAGTCTGCTATGATTCTGATGATACTTTTATATGTGATTTGTTTCTTTTCTCTAACAGCATTTAATATTGTATTTTTTCACTTAATTTCTAGAATTGTGTCTTGGTGTAGACTTTTCTTTTTGATAAGGGATCATTGGAATTCTACAATGCTCAATTATCTATACAACAAATTCCTTTTTCCACAATTGAGATATTTTCTGCCATTTCTTCTATGAACAGACATTTTACATCATTTGCACTGTCTTCTGCTTTTTCATTGATACTGATTAATCTTATGTAATTCTACGTCATGTAAATCTTATGTAATGCATCATGTAGCAGATGCTGCAATGATTTGTGTTGTCTCATGCTATTTTGAAGAAATCTGTCTTTTCATGATTGCTATTTGCAAGCCTGTCTTCCAGATCTGGTATTTGGTCTTCATACTTGTTCCTTGTGCTGCATACCCTTTCACCAGAATTTTTAATTTCCTGGATATCTGTTTGAAACTGTTTCATGTATTCCATTTATTTGCTATGTTGGGCATTCATGGTTTCCATAATTTTCCTCAGCTCCTAAATTTTTTTAATCCATATCTTCTCTATATTTATTATGTTTTTTCATTATGGTCATCATTTCTGTAGATATTTCAGTGATTATAATTTGTTTCTATTTTTTCTAGAGTATCTACTGACTTTAGAGCTTCCAGGCGAGTGTCTTTCAAATTGTTCCACCACATTGCCTCTTCCATGTTCCTTTGTTGATCTGGAATTATGAGGTTGCATCTAGTTTCCACGTCTTCTCATTTTCTACTTAGTTTTAAGTTTAATTTCTTTGTTAATGCTTATCAATTAGTTACGGTAGCTAGTTTTCTTGCTAGTGTGGAGAACATTAGGAAATGACTGCTTTTCAAAGTTATATTCCAGGTGTCGCTGGCTTTTGGACAGTCAGTCTGTGGCAGGATTGTACTTCTTCAGTTGATGGGGTTGAAAGGTTGTTGCCTATTTTGCCACGCCCCATTTTTTGACATTAGTGAATTGTATTGTAATAACTTTCAAGCTCAATCTTACCATATGAGAAAGAACAATTGCGTAGAACAACTAAGTTTTCTTGACTAAAGTAGTATAGTAATAATAGTATCAATCATGTTCCAAAAAAAATGACAAACTATAGTTAACTATTAATTTTTTGACCGTTAACCATGTGAATACAATTTGTAACTGGAGAACAAAATTTAAAACAAAACAGAATGGTACACAGCAAGTATCTCAATGATGATTTTATTTTCATTTGAGAATATTTAAATGGCATTAAAGGAAAAACAGAGAACTAGAACAATAGAAATTAGATCCAAGGCTGGTGCCAATGCTGGATTAAACAAGCTTTACAAAGCTGGTGGAGATGACAGTAAGGAAAGAAAAATGGAAAATGTACACAAGAACAGAATGAAACAAAAACAAAACTATAAATTATATTCACTCTCATATAAATAAGAATAAACAATCACAAAGGAGATAAAAATTCAAAGGAAGAAAAGCAATGAAAAATGTACACTTCATTTTGTGTCTATACTGTCTCTGGTAGATTAAGAGAACAGACCAATCTAAGATCCATATTGATTGATCCAGCATTAGTTTTTTTGATGGGATAGTGGATAATCCCAGCTAGCCTGACCTGCCAGCTCTACTGATATTCAGGGTGGTTATGGTCTCTGGCTGTGAGGATGGAGCTAAAGTTGTTTAGTCTACCACTCTCCAGGTACTTCCCGCCAGTTTGAACTCAACTCCCTGACTTTGGGTGTTTCCTGGGACTCTGCCTCACTCCGATGCTGAGAGCTAGTCAATGGGGCCTCAGGTCCTTGACGTTCTGAGTTCACTTGGCTTCTTTCTAAAATGCCAGCTGCCTTCTATTGAAGATGGCCAAGCCAGACTGGAATGAATCCCTTGCCAGGCACTGGAGTTTACAGCATCCACTTCCCTGTTCCTCTGCTATGCTTCTGTGTGGAGTCCTCTGGGGTTGCCAGTACTCATCATGTCTACATGTTTGTGCCACCCATCGTTCACCAGGACCCAGGGCTGAGGGCGGAAGTACTACTTGCTTCTCCCTCAGGTTCACTGAGGCGCCTGTCTTCCCTCTCCCTAAGTCTCCAATTCTTCTTCAGATCCTTCCTGCACCCTTCTTATCTTTCTCATGTTGCTATACTCCAGCCTCTGGACTCTGAATTTTGGAAAGTTCATTTCTCTAATATCCATCATCCTGCCATTTTCCCCCATAGAGTTAAATCTATGTGCTTTTATTTCAATGAATATCTGTAAATATAAATTATGTATTTTTACTGTTCAAATCATTTTCCTGGACTACTACTTTTTTAGATTTTTATTCATTTTAATGAGAAAAAATAGCAATGAAAGTTTCAAAATTGGTTAATAGGACAATTATAATAATTAATACATTGTATATAGTTGTCTTTGTAGTAGTTATTCAGAGGACAAGATGCAGACATGATATCTTGTCTAAACAATAT
>NDGN011402735.1:0-14259 GCA_002564285.1 Tympanoctomys barrerae | reverse complement strand
GAGATTTTGTGCCATTGTTTTTATATTTTTTCTTTAAAATAACTGATGTCAAAATAAATGAATCAATATGGGGAAAAAAGAACTCCAAAAAGTAAAAGCTATAAGGCTAAACTAGTTCTGTCAGACATTAAATCATGTAACAAGTCTCCATGAAGCAGGGTGCTATGGCAAATAGACATATAGACTGTAGAATAGAAAGAAATAGAATAGAAAGCCCTGGATTAAATCTAAGGGCATATAAAAATAATAAAAGACACATCTTAAGTCATGGAAGCAAATATGGGTTTCTTAACATATTTGGCTGGCACAACTACACAGCCATTTAGGAAAAATAATTTGCATTCATACCTCACACAATATGCAAGAATAAGCTTGTAGTTAATCTCATTTCATTTTATATCCTTAAAACTTTAGTTCTTTTCATAGCTAAAAGGCAGTATAAGAATTTTTTCCACACTAATCCAGAAACCCAAATTTAAAAACATGATAACCTTTAGTTATGAAAATACTAGAAAAGGGACATGGAGATAGGTCAGTGGTCTAAGCAAGTGCAAGAACCCAAGTTTGATCCCCAGTACTGCATGCCATGCTGGCCCCACTTCAGGCACACCAGCCGGCCACCAAGACCGGGTGTGTTGGTGCAGGCCTATAATCCCAGCACTGGGGAGGCCAAAACAGGAGGATCATAATGAGTCTGAGCTGTGCAGTGAGACCCTGTACCAAACACATTAAAAAAACCTTAAAATAAAAATAATCTGTAGATTATGTATATACATAACAACATTGGTTGTGATTCCTCATATAAAAATCAAACTAAATATCAGAATAGAGGAAATGTGTTGAATAAACTGCGGCATATTTACACAACTGAGTACTATGTAGTTATAAAAAACACAAAAACACAAGGAATATTTCTATAAACAAACTTAACATGATTTCCAGGATTTATTATTAAGTGAAAAACTCAACTACAAAAGAATTTCACCTTTCATTTAAGAAGTAAAGACAAATAAGAAACTGTACAGGTATATTTCCATTCTGCAAAAGAAATCCAGGAAGTATAAACTAGAAATGAAATGAAACACACTAGCTACAGTGGCTGAGAGAAAAATAGAATGGAAATAACAGGAAAACAGGAAATGGGACAAAGGCAAGGACAGTTCTGCACGTCCTTCTGTGCTTTTATAATTCTTTATTGCTACAATAATAATGAAAATCAAAAATCTCAGACTCAACTTTCCTAAATAATAAACTTATTACTTTGTATGTTACTTCATAGTTTTAAGATTAATGGATGATTACTTTTTTAATTCAATAAATTATCTGAGAATCTGCTGTGTATGCAGGAATATGATAGGAGCAAAGAAAACTTTAAATTGAGTGAATTCACTGTAATTACACTCAAAAGCTCTATTCTAGAATCAATTTTTCACATGTAAAAGAAGTTAAAATATAGACATATAGAAAGTTGGGAGGAAAACAAAAAGAAGGAAAATCTCAAAACAAACACATGAATCTCCATAGTAAGAAGCAACTTCCTTTAAGCATACATCTTAATTTCATTCCAGTTCCTTTATGATTGTATGCACTGCTTTTGTTTCAAAATTAAATGGTACAAGTTACAATTCAAAAGATAGACATAATAGAATCTTTAACTTAATATTAAAGAATATGAACCAATTGAAGAAATACAAAAAAAATTGGTGATTGTATGGGAGAAAATTAGCAAATGAAATCTACAATTAAGAAGAGACATTTTGTAAATCATAAGAACAGAAAGCAAAAGAGATAATGTTTCAATAAGTCACAGAACTCTTGTTATCTAATAAAAACCAAGCAAGACAGTTTATCAGTTGAATGGCTCCACAGATATTGAAGATTCTCAAGATCTCTTTTTCTAGGACTTCCTGAAATTCAAGAAGGAATCAGTGTCTTTAGGGTCTGAAATCCTAACAGAAGAGTGCTCTGTTACAGTTGAGAGCATTTCTAACTTACATACTCTAGGAAGCAGATCAGATATGATTGTTTCAGATACCTTAATATAATTTTATTAAGCTAAATAATTTCATCTATTAGTCTACAGAGGAAAGAAAAGTCAACCTAAAAACAAACAATGTTCAAGCAGAACAACACTCAAATAAACCAAAGCCAACAAACACGTCCCATGTTTATAGAAACTAGAGGCCTTGTCCCTTCCTCTCCACTCAGTGCATTTCAGGTCTGACAGAAAAAAGAGAAGCATACAGAAGAGCAGATCCAAAGGATTCTGAAGACCCTCCGGTTCTAGCTGACAATGGACAGATGAGTCTGGGGGTCAAACAAAGTCCAGCCATCTGTTTCAAAATTGGCAAAAACATAGGTCACATATTCAGGACAACAGCTAAAAAGGAAGAAAAGCAGATGTTCGATGAAGTTATAAGAGAAAATATGCAACAGTATCTGGATCAGATTTTACATATAATAAAAGGCTATGAAAATAGTTATTTTTATTATCTTTAATATCATTTTCTACACTTCCAATTGTAGGGAGTTTCAGTCTGGAAAATAAGATGTACTTTTTATGTTGTAAGACTCATTGCTTTTACTGTTATATGCTGGCACTTACATTCATAAACCAAATACATTAGTTAATAAAATAACTAATGACTGCCTAAAATTTAAGGAAAATGTTTAAAATGAAACTAAGCAGAAGGTTGCTGTTCTAATTACCAGTGATATGCTCTCTTCAATTTTTAAAAATACTTGTATGCATCTAAAGCTTTTTGGTCCATGGTGAGTAGAATCAAGAAAGTCCAAACTGGGCACGGATCATAAATTCAGAGGAAAATATAAGTGGAAAGCAATGAGACACAAGGAGAAGCAACCTTATCTTTGCTGTGTTGATATAAAGGCTTTTTTTTTTTTTTTTTTGAGACAGCACGTCACTGTTCCATTCAAGTTGGCTTTGAACCCACTGTGGAGTCCAGGCTTGCCTCAAACTCATGGCAGTCCTTCTGGCTCAGCCTCCCAAGTGCTCCAGGTGCTGGGATTGTAGGTGTGTGCTGCCACACACAACATAAAGCTTTGTGTGTGTGTGGCCTTCTTAGCCCACCCTGGGGACAGGGCTGGCATAGTATGTGGTGCCGAGGGTCCAACCTTGGTCCCTGTGTGCTTGCTTAAGCTTGCCTAAACAGGTGCTATAGACCACTGAGCTGTCTCGTCGGCCCAATAAAGCTTTATTTATTTGTTTGTTTGTTTGTTTGTTTGTTTGCAATACGAGGGATTGAACTCAGGACCTTGCACTTGCCAGGCAAGTGCTTATTCTACTGAGCTATCTTCCTGGTCCTAAAACTTATTTTAGACAGACAGAAATTAAAGAAAACCTATATCAAAACCAGTGCAACACATCTGTATTTTAATTTCTAGGTTCTATGGTTGATTGTTTCTGCAGCAGAACCTTTAACAGGACCAAGTGAGAAAGGAAAGGCCACTCACCACACAAGTCTCAAAATACGTAGATTCCATAAATGTTTGAAAAAACAAAACAGAGTTTCAGGGTTCTTAAGCAAGTAGTTTTTAATTTCATGAAAGCACAGATATAATCCACAGAGACTACTGATGGGCCCTCTAGTCCGGTCGGCCTCTTTGGCACAGATCCTGCTGACATATTCTGTTTTTCTCAGTGTCTATAAAGACTTGAGTTCTTGCTCTCATTTCATTTCACACCCTTAATTCTTCAGTGCTTCTCGCACAAATAAAAGGCAATGTAAGTCTAAGAATTTTAGTTTCCGTTTCCTTGGAGGACATATTTTCCTTTTTCCATCCAATTCCAAGCAGTCATCAAGTACTTTTCTCTCTTCTTGGTGTTTAAATAACCTTTGGCCTTGAAAATAATGTAATGCCATAAAATAGAGCCTCTGCTAACCCACAGCACAGCTGTCCAAGAAGTTTATGGACTCATAATTCAATTTGCAGCAAGAGAGTAAGCAAGTAACTATTAACCCGGGAATTCCAAGTCTAATATGCCAGGCCTTTCTATGTTTATTTTACAGTCACTTCTGAGATTTGACAGCTGACTAGAAACAGAAAATTTCAAATTCTGATATTTTGAACAAAATACAGCAAATGTTACTGCAACATACCTGCCTGAAAGGAGCAAAGATTGGTACAGGTCTGTGTCCAAAGACTTCCTGCCTTTGGTACAAACTGAGAACCACTTGTCACTGAGCAGGAAGTTTTACCACAAAACATTATAGCAGGAAAGGATTCTAGCCATCTAGTCTCAAGGCCCTCCCATTGTAGAAATTTCTCCCACAACATTCCCAGCCAGGAGCAACCTCGCCTCATGAACATAAGGGATGCCTCCCCGGAATCCTTTTCCAGTCTATAAAACATGTCTTCAAGAAATCTCCTTCAAAAGCCAACAGTTGCTTCTCTGCGTCTTCAGTGTATTGGTTCTGCTTCCTTTATTTAACCAGCACTTCTGGAGTAACTACTTTCAGCAGTAGGCATCATTTCCATAATGATAAACCATATCTCCCTTCTACCCATCTGGAGAGATAAAGCCATGCACAAGAATAAAAATGAAGCACCACTTGTGTTTCCTTAGTATCGCTTCCCTTGCTGTCCTCCCAAGCCTGGGTATTAATTACCTGAATCACCCCTCCCAAGAAGGAGACGGCCGCAGCAACGCCGATCCTTTGTACCTCGAAGTCAGACAAGCCCAGCAGACTGGAGTTATTCTGTGTGGTGAGATTCTGACTGCTTTGAGGGACCAGCCGTTCCACAGCACTGGCTGATATTAAAGATGTCAAGGCAAAGGTGCCTAAAATGGGGAGTGTGGAGAATCTTCTATTAATAACTTAGAAACAAAAGTACAAAGGTAATTGCTGTGTTCTGTTCTGCCATTAAGGTTAAAGCAACTTGGTAAAGGTCAGCAGATCTATTAGAAACACCCTGCTCGGGTTCCCTGATTCTCTACCTTACATGAAATCCATGAAAGAGATGACATCTCCCTGCACACACATTCATCTCACATGCAGCCATGTGGCCTTCCTGCTGTCTTTTTAGGCATTCATTTGCTACCTCTGCAGACGGACATCGAGAACGTCCTAGGGGCAGGGACTAATACCACGGTCCAAAGATTTGAATCCAAACAATTTACCAGTTACTTCAAGTTCATTTAAAGCACTCTGGATCTAAACTGTTTCTTCTATTAGATACAGGTACTCATATCTATGTTTCAGACCCAAAGGTCACTATAAAGGGGATGAATTTGAAGGCTTCAACAGTGAAAATACAAACTCTTTAGCTGAAATGTTTGGTCCTCCAAACTACCTGTGCAAAGACTATTGTCTTTAAAGGCCTGGCTCTCACTCCATCCTAGTTGCTGTGGATCAGATTTACATTTTTCTATCGGCTGTGTTCTCATAACCAACGTACCCCTGTTCTAGTATAACATGCTGTGGCCCATAAAATGATAAAAGATGCCATTTCTGGCTACAATCATTAAATAAGGTTCAACAGTATTTTCCAAGAAATTGTTATAGCCTCCTACAAATGTGGGGCCAGGTTAAGTGTGTTCCCATCTTCCTGCCAAGGCGTGCAAGGTCTCTCTTCTTGGCACACCACGCCTGAGAATGCAGCCATATGGATATGGAAATGCTGATTCCCAGAGAGAAGGTGAGCCTACCATGCTACAGAGATAGGCAGCAGCCTTAAGCGAATGTTACCCCTGACTCACTGTTTTAAGTGAGACTTTGCAGAAAAAGGCCTGTGCAAGGCCCAGACAACCCAACACAAAGTATGCAGCAGAGCAGGGCAAAAGAGACAAGAGTCCCACAACAGAGGGTCTCGGTAGAAAGCAGGTTCACACAATCCTCTTGTCTTACAAAATATAAGGGGCAGGATATCCTTGTCAGTGAAAGGATAATATTCTTTACCCAAAGGACTGTTATGATAGAAATGTGATAACTAAATATAGGGTATGTCACAGAGTTAGCATCTAATGGCAGTAGTTAGCACCTAATAAATATTAGCAATTCAGATAAATGTGAATAAAATTAAGTTGAAAATGCTCTGCTCTGATGTGCTAATTCTTTGAGAGTTGATGGCATATAAACACAGAAAACTGAACACTGTTCTCTTAGTGAATTAGGTCATTTTCAATAAATCTTCAATACATACTATCATGACCATTGTTCTAATCATAAAGTACTAAAGAATACACCAAGGAACTAAGATCTGATATAGAGACAAGATTTTGGTGGTCAGATGAACACCACACTAGTAAGGAGCATTCGTGGAAATTTTTCAGTGTATGTCACCATAGAATAGTGCTGACATCAATTCAAATACTCCTGACACTAAAGAAATTTATCTTTTGGCCTGTAAGTCTCCTAAAGAACTTGGGGAAAATATTTTTACAGAAACCATTAAAGAAATGACTACAGAATTAAAAATAAAGTAATAAATGAATTAATTGTTAGTTTAAAGCTATTTTTCCTGGTATTTGAAAAAAAATAAAAGGAAATTGGATGGCAGCAGACACTAGTCTAGGAACTGGAGTTGCTTTGAAGATGTAGGAAGGATATTCTTTTTTTTTCTACTTTGCAATCTCACCCTTGTTTTTATCTCCACCGTACCAGTTCTCTGTTCTTTCCCTCATTTCATCAACTTTTTATTCTAGTCGGGCTCTAAGACTATGGAAACTATAGCTCTGAGACAGAACCCTCTAATTCCATTAATCCATCATAATTTAATAGTTAACAGCCCATCATAATTGTGGGTAGAAGCATCTAATAGGAAATGAGAATGGATAGCAAAATCAGACCCAAGTTCAAGTACCAGCTCTAGACTTGGCGTGGTGGAGCACGCCTGTAATCCCAGCACTTGGGAGGCTGAACACAGCTGGATCACTATGAGTCCGATCTACGTTGTGAGACCCTGTAGACCCTGTAGACCCTTACTAAAAAATACAAAAAAATAAAATAAAAGTACCAGCTTTATTTATATGCTACCTGTGGTCTTAGTCAACTTACCTAGCCCTTCTTGCTTCTTTATTTTTAAATGATGATAAAATAATATTCAAAATTTCAGTCAAAACCAAATCAGGTTTTATATATAAAATGATTTATTTATCATCAATCTTACAATATTGTAGGCTTTCAATAAATAACTGTCAACTTATTTTCATTTCTTCTAAAAAGCATCTGATATAGTCTTCCTAGATTTTTTCTAAATTGCTGACAGACTTTGCTCTTTTAAAAATGCTTTTACTTTAAAATCTGAGAAAATCCTATGAATTGTCACATATTTGATATTTTCCACAATTCTCTTTCCATTGGACTCATATCCAGATTTCTAGTTTTTTTTTTCTATTCTTGTCATAAGGAATGGTCATTAATTTATTTCATTTTTCTTTTTGAATAATTATATTTTAATTTTAAATTATAAAATTAACATTGCTGATTAAAAGAGCACATTTGATGCCTTTGTATTCTGCCTTTATGAATTATTTACATTTTTAAAGATTTTTCTCACATAGTCTGTTGTTGCCTTTGGTAACTCAGTATTCCATTCTGAACACCTAGATTAGAAGGAAAACCCAAATGAAGTAATTTTTTCCTTATGAAAAATCATAAGTCTCTTAGTAAAGTGAAAGTGAGGGCTGGGCAGATAGCTCAGCAGATTAAAGTGCCTGCTTATAGAGAGTGCAACGGCCAGGGTTTGATGCACTGCGTGCTGTGCCAGCCCCATCCCCAAGGTGCACTGAGACAGTGACTGGGACTAGGCATAGTGGTGCACGCCTGTAATCCCAGGGCTTGGGAGGCTGAAAACAGAAGCATCACTGTGAGTCCATTCTACGTAGTGAGATCCTAAACACCCTGTAAACCCTGAACTATATACATAAAAAAATAAAATAAATAAAACCATTAAACTCATTTTTAAAAAGTGAAAATGCTCCTATAAGATACACTAAACATAAAATAAAATGATTTACAGGAGAAAAATATTGATATATGTATTAAATATTTATTTGGAGTACCTTTTGGAGAAATTCAATTAGTCTTATGTCTAAAATCATAAGAAGGTCAAAAAAGTTACTGTAAATCCCCTGGATTATTTATTTTTCCATGAGGATAAAGTATCACATCTTCCTTTTTGACTATAAATAATTCTAAATATCGGGTTAAAGATTAAATAAGAAGGTCCAGCTGGCTGTGTGAAGTACAAATATAGAAATAAAATGCTATTAGGATTTATTGTACCAGAGTAAATTTGGCTAAGTCTATAAGTTATATGGACTTTGAATTACCTTTTATTTATGTAATAGGTCCAAATTTCCTATAGCTGTTAATAATTTGTTAAATAATTTGTTAATTACATAGTCTTCTATAAATGGTAATTACAAAACTAGTTAACCAGTAAAACAGTTGCAATAATTACCTAGGAAGTAAAATAGTTTTTATAAATCATTTAGGTATTATCAAATTGCATATTTTCAACTTCCTGATGTAATTATGGTTTATGGAGCAAATGTGTTTTGTGTTTTTCTTTTATCTTAGGTTAAAGAGAGGAAATGCTTATGGGGTCAGCTCTAAAATAATCTATTTTCTTCTTGTTGAGAACATATTTGAATGATTTTAACAATGAAAATAAATTTAGGAAATTATGAAGTAGGGTAATTCAAAAGTAATAAGCTCTTAAGAATTTCTAGTTCATCCTTATGCTCACCTTCTTTTGCACTAATACAAAAGAAATGCTCATTCTATAATTCCTAGCCTTCAAGAAATAAAAGAATAAGGCTTTAGATTTGACTGTGTCTGTGTTAGAAACTATGTACCTGTGACTTAGCTCTGTGCCTTACAAGAAACTTTCTAAATTTGGAGGTTTTGTTTTTCTTTTTCATCTAAAATATATGGATAATAATATTTATTTCAAAACGTTAAGTTAGGACAAAATAACAAAGCTCTTAATAAGTATTTAATATAAGGTACATGCATATTTCTGAAAGTTAATTATATTATATGTAATATAAATATACACACATATGTATAACATAAATATATAATAATAACACTTGTTTTGTATAGTTACATATTTCTTCATCATAAAGATACATTCTGAGAAATGCAATGTCAGTAATTTTGCTACTGCCTAAATATAAAACTGTAATTACTCAAGGTAAAATAGCTATAACATTGGTAGGTAATGATGTCTTATGGGACAATGGTCTGTGCTGTTTGTTGTTTGCTTAAATTCCATTATGTAGCTCAGGACTCTGTGTGTATAAAATGCATAGAAGATGGAAAGCTCATGGCAATGCTAACTCTAATGCAGCAACTCTGAAATAGAAACCAAGACTTCGCCATTCCAACTAGCTTCCACATAATGTGGACTCAGAGAACATGTTTTGGTTTGCAGTGTCTTCTGTCTGTTTTCTGTCTTTTTGAGACAGAGTCTCACTATACAGTTCAGGTTGGCCTTCAGTTCACTTCATAGCCCCAGTTGACCTCAAATTCACAGCAATCTTCCTGCCTCAGCCTCGCAAGCACTGGGATTACAGGCATGCACCACCATGCTTGGTTGATTACAGTGTTTTAAATAACTGCTAATTATTGATCCTTCCCTGTGATAAAGTCTATGGATAGAAAACACTAAATTTACATAAACAAAGTATTATGTTATATAAAACTGTATGTATTAGTGTAGTAGGCAAAATAAAATTACCTAAATATGTCTGCCTATATACCAATCTCTAGAACCTCTAAATATATGGTTCCCTTTGGCAAAGGAAAATTACTGTTGCAGAGGGAATTAAACTTTCAATGAGCTGACCTTAAAATAAAGAGATCATCCTGGATTATTCAGGTATATTCAGAATAATCACAAGATCCTTTAATTATAGAATTTAGAGGCAAAGAGCAGTATAAGAAAAAAGATTTGAAAATGCTAACTGCGGGCCCTGAAAATGGTCGAGTGCCAGAAGCAAAGGAGCACATGATACCTTCAGAAGAGAAGAGCATCATAAAAAGGTCTCTCCTCTAGTTTTCTGTAGGAAATTCCACTAATGCCTCAGCTTTAGCCCTGTGAGACTCATTTCTACTGACCCCAAAACCATACAGTAGGTTTTTGTTGTTTTGAGCTATTCAAGTCATAGTAATTTTATTACAGCAGTGACAGCAAACTAGTGCAATGAATTATATAAGTTCCAACTGGAGAAATAGCCTAAAATAGTGTCACTTACAGGGTGAGAAGTTTTTTTTGGGGGGTGATACAAGGGGTCGAACTCAGGACCTTGCATTTGCCAGGCAGGAGTTTATGCCACTGAGGTATCTCACCAGCCCAGAGGGTCCGATCTTTCATGAACAAAATAAATAAAAATGCATCTATAGATGTTTCCATGTAAAAAAATTTATTACTACCTTAGTGTTTTAGATTAAGGTGTTATTTTCAAATAATAATAGCTATGTGATTAAATCTTTTAAATCTTTTTGTGAAGCAATAGTACATCACTTATCTAGTTCTTATTACAATTATATGAAGCTTGGAGGGTCCTCTTGCTATCAAGAAAGTGGAATTTAGAACTAGATTTAAAACTGCCAAAACCATGCATGTACCAAACAATAAATGAGACCTATTCCCTGATTTAAATAAAGGGAAACAGCCTGCTCTATTATCAGAACAAGCATAAGTGTTCACGTATTATTGGATCACACAAAGTCAGGCAAGAATACCACACTAACACATACAGTTTCACATAACATAATACTTTATTTATGTAAACTTAGGGTTTTCTACCCATAGATTTTATCATAGGGAAGGATCAATAATTATGAATTATTTAAAACACTGCAATGAATCAGGCATGGTGGTGCATGCCTATAATCCCAGTGCTTGTGAGGCTGAGCCAAGAAGATTGTTGTGAATTTGAGATCAACCGGGGCTGTGAAGTGAACTGAAGGCCAACCTGAACTGCATAGTGAGATGCTGTTTCAAAAACAAAAATAAAAAACAGATAAAACACTGAAAACTAAAATATGAATATCACATATTATTGGACTACACAAAACCAGAACAGAATACCAATTAAAGGGTATTGTAGAATCTAACTGGGAAAAAAAAATCCATTGTTTAATCCAAGGATTAAATACATGTAAAATAGTCTTCCATATTTGAGGAGCTAAATTTTATAGTCCATTTTGTTTCCTTTCAAGAACTGACATTCTGTTATCTCATTAAAAAATTCAGGACAGGATCCAGGATGTCACATTTGGGCAGGAGGAATCTGAGTTAACTTTCCTCTCCCTTCCTCCACTGCCCAGGATGGTGTGGCTGAAAAAAGAAGTGTGAGATCCACCCCTCCTTCCATTGGTGGAACTTAGGGCTCAGAGGCCTGCAGAACACCAGTAACATATTAGAACCCTGGATGAGGTGCACATGATAGACAGGTGGGACTAGAGGCATGGAGATGTCCCATGCAACAGTAGCAACATGAGCCAAACAATGATCTCTAGTCTTTCTTTCTGTTTTATTCCATTCATCCTCTTCCTCTCTTTTTCATCAACTATCTCACTTGACTTTTTATAGTTTCATGCAAGTAAACATTATCTCATCTCTTTCTGTTTCATTCCAAAACTCCTACACCTTCTTTTCCAAACCTTCCCTCATGCCCTACAGAAAGATTTTGTTACCCAAAACCTGGGTGATCATCCTGTGCCTTCCAACCTTGTTTCTGTAATATTTACCCTCATTCATCTCTCCATCCTACCCCCTGTCCTCCTGAACACCCTTATACATAACAGGCTAAAATCACTCTACTAAGTAGAAAATCACTGCATACAAGTTCCTCATATAAGTTAGGTTATATTACATTTCCATAGATCTTCCTCCTATAATTATAGATATCAGACTAATAGTTACCACAGTTTGTCAGAAGCCAGGTTGTACTTGAATCTATTGCTACTTTTACTGCCAACTGTACTACTTTAACCAGGATGACATACCAGGTTTTACCCCCGTGTGACAATATTGCAATTGTAAGTCATAATCATTACCATAGTCCAGTACAAAATTGGTCCTAATTGGAATGGGTCCTAAGTCAAATAAATAGCAACTCCTCAGTTTTAGTACATAGAGAATGTAGATTCTTGGGATATACATAAAGACTAAGAACCACCTAAATCTAGAAGCCATCTGGAAGAACAGACAGCTTCTTGGAAAAATTCAACACCAGTCATAAGGCTATTTAACGTATGATGTCTGCAAGCATCAACAGAGAAAACAAAATAAAATTGAAAATAAAAAAGAACAATACAAAGAAGCAAAATATAATCGCAAATGTGAAGCCCAACCAGGACAGGCCCAGATACAAACAGATAAAGAAATTAGAAGCCACCTAATGGGACTCTCTGAAATTAAAGTAGAAGTGGCACAGCAAATGGAAGAGGCCATATAAGAAACAAACTCTAAGGTGCAAAAGGAAATTATCAAAATAAAAGACATTAAAGTAGACACAAATAAACAGAAGAAAATGATGGAAACCATGAATGCCAAACATAGAAAAGAAATGGAATCAATTAAACAGATATGAGCAAAAATGCAGAAAATTGGAAACTCTATTGAAAGTATAAGTAGAAGATTGAATGAAAGCAAGGATAAAATATCAGATTTAGAAGACAGGAACATGACTACATGACTAGTGACCTGTATCTTAAAAATTGCAAGTGATCACAAAAAAATCAATCCAACATCTACAAGATGAAGCAAAAAACAACAACATAAAGTTTATAAAAATCAGTGAGAAAGTTGGAAACAGAAGAAAAATCACTAAAAACCTCTTAACAGAAATAATGTCAAAAAACTTCCCAAATATGGATAAAGAATTGACATACACATAAATGAAGCATAAAGAACTCCAAATAGCCATGATCAAAATAAATCTACACTAAGACATATAGTAATCAGGATTCCAGAAATTCAACACAAAAACAAAATGTTAAAAGCAGCTAGAGAAAAGAAGCATATCATCTATAAAGGAAAGCCCATCAGAGTCATAGCAGACTTCTCAATAGAAACCATCAAATGAAGATTTCAAACTCTAAAAGAAAATAATGTTCAACCAGGATTGATGTATCCCACAAAAATATCTTTCAAACTTGATGAAGAAATAAGATACTTACATGACAAAGACAAATGAGGACATTTATGACCACCAAAGCAGCTTTATTGAATGCTCTGAAGGACATATTGGAAAGAGATAGTGAAGACCACAAACACATGAACACCAATAGAAAGAAGTTTCTAGGCAGGACGAGCACTTAAACAGGAGAAAGACAAGAGCCAACCACAGGAAAACAACATGAAAAACAAAAGCTAATACATACCAGTTATAACCATAAACACAAATAGTCTCAATAGGGGCTGGAGAGATGGCTCAGTGGAATAAGCACTTCCATGGCAAGTACAAGGGCCTGAGTTCAATCCCCAGTTTAAAAAAAAAATTGAATAAAATAGTCTCAACTCACCAATCAAAAGAAACAGACTGACAGAATGAATCAAGAAGCAAGATCCAACAATATAATACATTCAACAAACATGCTTAACCCAAAAAGAAATTCAGAGACTAAAAATAAAAGGATGGAAAACGATTCTCCATGACACAGGAACTCAGAAAAAAGCAGAGGTAGCTATTCTATTTGTAGACAATGCAAACTTTAAGCCAAAACCAATCAAAAGATAAAGAAGGTCATTATATACTTATTAAGGGAAATTTCCAAGAAGTAGAGCTAACAATCATAAATATTTATTCACCAAACACAGGTTCACCCAACTACATAAATTAAATATTAACAGATATGAAAAACCAAATAAACACTAACAAAATTGCAGTGGGGATACCTTAATACCTAACGCTCACTAACAGATACATCAACTAGACAAAATAATCAACAAAGAAGTACAATTAAACTAAGCCTTTCAATTTGGTAAATGTCTACAGTGTTTCATCCCAAACATTAGAATATATATATATATATATATATATATATATATGTCTACAAGTTGTTCAGGGTCTCACTACTTGATTGAATTCATAGTGATCCGCCTGTTTACAGCCTCTCGAGAGCTGGGATTACAAGTGCAGGCCACCACACCCAGTCTCAATTGTCATCTCAGTGTGCCCTAGGGGTGGGGACAGCATGACAGGCCCAGGGAATTGAACCCCTGGCCCCTGAACCTGCTTGCAGGCACTTTAATCCACTGAGCTATTTGGCCAGC
>NDGN011402727.1:0-15620 GCA_002564285.1 Tympanoctomys barrerae | reverse complement strand
TTGCCTGGCAAGCACAAGGGCCTCAGTTCAATCCCTGGTTCCAAACACAATATTAATAATAATAATAGCCAAAAATTTCCAAATTTGGTCAAATCTATAAACTCTCGATCTGTGAAACTTAAGAAACCACAAGCATGAACCCCTGTGTGCTACACACACACACACACACACACACACACACATATATATATATACCAAGGGTTGTAATATGATTATAGAAAGGCAGGTATAAGAAAATCTCTAAAGAATTCAAGAGGAAAGACATTATGTTCAGAAGAATAAAAAGCATTCACAATAGTTCTCATTAGAAGCCCTGCAATCTCTGAGTGTCTTAGGTAGATCTCCCAATCCTCCCTTCCACCCACTATGTCATACTCTACCTTCTTTTTTTTCAGTTTTTTTTTATTTTATTGAGAAATATGAATGAGATGGTTTTAAAGCTGATTATTAGGATAGTTTCAATAATGAATACACTGTACATTGTTATCTTCTTAGTGGTTATCCATACTTTGAATTGTCAACTGCCTGTGGACTTCCTCCCTTCTAAAATGGAACTTCTAAATTGAATTTGTGGAACTCAAATTTCATTCCATGAGCAGATATTTTAGGCAAAGAAGTGTTAATATTCTATTGCAATCTAGAAAAATTATTCTGGCATCCCCTTGCATCAGGTGATTTCCAGAGAGAGTTTGTGAGCATGGAAAAGGTAAGAAATGAGTACAGGCAGTGAGGATGAGTCAGATCTAGGGAACTTGTGGGAGATGGAGTGTAGAAGAGATGGTGACGAGTGAGATGTAAAGTGTGAAAAGAGAAGCTTTGACCTGTGTGATGGGTGGGTTAGGGTACAGAAATTTTAGGGTAAAATTATATATTTGTTATTTATTGCTGTACAATAAATTTGCAGTTTAAGCTAACTTCCATATTCACAGTCTTTGTGGATCAAGAATTTAAGCATAGCTGATAGTCTTTGGCTTTAAGTTCCTCAAAAGGCTGTAAGCCACCCATTGGCCAGGGATGTGGCCCTCTCAAGGACTGATGGGAATGCCTCTCTTCAAAACTCACTCACAGTTGGCAGGCCTAAGGCCCTCTCTGGAAGTTGACTGGAGAAATAAGCTCTTTGCCACTGTGCCTTTCCATAGGGCAGCTCACTGCATGACGGGTAGCTACCCTCAGAGTGAGAGAAAACACCTCAAGATGGAAGCCACAGTCTTTTTATAACCTAACATTGGAAGAGACCACCCATCAATTCTGCACTATTGTGTTTACTAGATACAAATCACTAGGTGCAGTCTATACTCAAGTAGGGATGGGGGGGATTATAAGAAGGCATGAGTACCAACAAGGGGACAAGACTCCTTGGAACCACATTAAGAAGCTGCTATCCACAAATGGTGAGTTTGGATAAGTTTACTTTGAGGAGTATGAGGCCTCCCAGTTGGAAATACTCTGGATGCAGGTGGTTGTGTAGTTGTCAGGCTCTGGAGAGAATCTGCACTCTGTAGAACACAGCTTTGGGTCTTTGTGTGAATTTACAACTAGTGGTTAGGGCCTTTGGTTCTAAGGTGGCCTGAAGCTTCTAGAGGTCAGTGATGAAGGATAGATATTTTTTAAGGCTTACCTGAGGTAGGAGAGTTTCAATACAGAATTGCTCTTTGAAGGAGACAGTGAATCAGAGTTTCACAAGGTTGAAAATAATCCATTCATTAATCTTTGCTCAGCCACCAACCATTAGGGGGACTTGGAGAGAGGTCTTCCCCTTTCTAAGCTGCAGGTTCCTGGTCAGTGTCCAGTGGGTACATGATTAAATTAGTGGTTTTTCAAAAATGTAAAGGTTTTATCTCAGGTACCTCAGGTGGTTAAGATAAGTAAAGGTTGGTTTGATCTACCTGGCTTCCATCTTGTTTCCCCAGAAAAGAACCCCATTTTGAAAAACAGTGGATAAAGCAAATTCCTAGGTTTTTTTTTTTTCCAGCTCAGATATTCTGAGATTTTAAGGCATGGTCTACTGTCAGCTCTTCCTAGTTCTGTGATTATGCTAAGATTCATTGGTACTGAATATTTCATTAAACCTTCAAAAGGACAGTAGTAATATTTTCTTAAACTTGTGGAAAAATATAATAAAGCTGACCTTAATGAAATACTTAACAACTGTCAAGAACTGTGCAAAATAATTTTCAATGCATGATCTTTATTTGATATGCTCTCCCTCACTTGAGTGTAAACTTCATGAAGAAAGGAAACTTGTCTAGCTCACTGTGATAGTTCCGGCAGACAGAATAGTTCTTAGGCCATAGAAATCATTCAGTAAATGTTTTATTAATGAATGAGTTAAGTTTAACAAGTACTATTCATATTTCCATTTTATATGCAGAAATTGAGTCTAGATTTACTAACCTGCCTGTAGTCACACAAATTAAAAACAGAACTAGAAAATGAATAGCTCACTGTGACTCCAAAGCACACAAGTGTCATTCCTTTGCTTTTGTTTGTTTGTTTGTTTGTTTTTTCTCCCTAGTACTGGGAATTGAAACCCTGAGTACTCGCCCACCAAGCTACATCCCAAGTCATTTTATTTCATTTTCAAATTTTGAGGCAGGGTCTCATACAATTGCTGAGGTGAGACTAGAACTTGTAGTCCTCCTACATGAGCATTCGCCAATGCTAGGGTTACAGGTGTGCACCACCACCCCTAGCTTGATGCCCTTTCTTGGTGGTAGTTATGGGAAACTGGAAAGGGAACTGAACTATACTGCCTCTCTTCTATATGAGGAGCACAGTCCTAGGTGCTACTTTTCACTTCCATCACCAACAACTCTCCAAGGCAGCTATGTTATTTCATTTTTCAAATGAGGCTTAGAGAGGCTGGAGCACCTTACCTCAGACCTTCTACTACAGGGGAAGAGACTGAGCTGAGGCTGTAGCCCAGGTCTTTCTGACTCCAAAGCATTCCTATACAAGATCCAACCCATTAAAAAGTCTGCATCAAAGTTAGGTTCTGGAAAATATAACATTGGTGGGTGCAGATCAACATGGCCCATGAGGCCTCGCTACCCCTGCCCCAGCTCCCAGCGTCTCCAACAGCATTGCATTCGTGGATGCATTGGCTGTGGAACTGACAAAGAGGCCAGCAGGATGAGAAAGCAGAAGCCCAAATTTCTAAGACGTGGCACAAAGAGCTGGCGGCTGAGGATGATGAACGTGGCCACAGCAGCCCCTGTCCTTTGTAGCCTCATCAACATCAGACCAGGTCTGAAGTTAGACCGATGATGTCACCAGAGCCTTTTAAAGGCCTCATCACTCATATCCATTTGTCATATATTATTAAGCAGATCTATAATACATGCAACATTTTCTACTGAATTTCCATTTCTTCCTTTTCATGACCAGGGAAAGAAAAATAGAGTGAGCATGACTTTTCCCAACTCTTCATCCTTATTGCCCTTCACTGAGACATAACTACTTCTTGAATCATTCCCAAAAATGGTCATCCAGGCTTTCATTTCATTAATATAGATGAAGCTTCAGTTTAATAATTATCATTTAACTAATGCATATTCTACATAGACAAGTAAATGGATTCCCCTCATCTTTTTTTCTGGAGTCCACAGAGGAAGTGGAGGCTACAACCATATCTTTTTCCTCTTTTCTCTATTCTCCATATTATTTTTTGAGACTTTAGGGTTGTATCAATTATGTTAGAAACTTTCATGTTATCTCTTCTCTAGAGATAATGAGAGTCCTTCTGAGAATCTGAAGGCCTTATAGTCTGAATCTCATTTGGAGCAGCGATCAGCGATCCTGAGGATGAGAGGCTATCTAGGGGAAGGGCTGTTGAAGGTGGAGAGAGACAAGATGCATATGGCGGCTGAACCCAAGGGTAGGCCTTAAACCAGAGGAGCTGGAAGGCAGAGCCTCACTGGAAGTGGTCAGAGTGCTGGATTCAAGAACAAGTGTCCAACAGATAGTGCAGGGGTGATCCCTGAGGGGGCTGTCTTCGTGGGTGTGTGACCCATGAGGCCTTGCTCAGGGCCTCCCATTGAAGAGCGCTTTGAGCGTGATTTTATGCTCTGCCACCATCATGAAATTGTTACTATTTTTCAAAAGAACAGAGCCCACCTTGCTACTTTGTACTGGGTGGCACATAGTGCATAATCTGTCACGCTTGCATGTGAAAGCTGGTTGTGTAGGCAGTGTCCAGGAAAATGCATGAACCTTTCTGAGACTCAAGTTTCTGCTTCTGTGAACTTGAAAGCACAGTTCCTCCTTCAAAGATACTATCGTGAGGGTTCAGTGTGATTAGGAACCATTAGTGCACTGCAAAGAATTGGTGCCTAGCAGGTGCCCGGGAAATGTGCTGTCTCCTTAACTACGGATTATCTGGGGATTTGCTGTTTTGCAGATATGCTGGCAAGGGCTGTGCTGAGCAATGCCGTCTCAGTAGATGTGGGGTAGAGCTGTTCTGGTTTTCAAAAGGCCCTTACATGATATTCATGTATACTCTTGGTTAAGAAAAGCAGTCTTAGGTTTTCAGAGATCTAGCTAAGAAGCCACTTAAGAGAAGGGCAGTAGAAAAGGCAGAGGGGGAAATTGATGGACTACTACTAATCCTTAACATAATAAAAAACCTGTTAAAGAGGAAAGAGGTCATCATTTTATAGCACTCCAGATGACACAGATAGTGCTGAAATGCACCATGGGAACGCATCCCATTACCAAGGTTTCTATAAAATTCTCTGCTATCCATTTGGACTGACAAGTACACTCCGAGGAACAGGGGCTATGGACCAGAGAAGCCAGGGTCGAGGCCAAGGTTGGATCTAAGCTTAAATTTATTTTCCCCTTAATGATCCTAATATCATACTTAATTCCCCAGAAACTGTGGCTAGAGGAAGTAATTCTGAAGCATGTTTATTCTGCCCAGATTTTAGGTTTTGACATTCTTCTGATGAAAAATCTGAAGCCTATTCTACTCGAAGTTAATGCAAATCCCAGCATGAGGATCGAACATGAACACAAGGTAAGGGTTTTTATCTCATTGACTATAGGGCTATAAAGCCAAGTGTTCCTACTCTTGAGGCTTCTACTTGCCTACATAAGACCAATAATCTCACATTTCCACAGCACAGTTCTGTTTAAGTCAAATAAATTTGGTTCTGTTGAGCTCTAAACAGAGTCTATTAATATAAGACCTTTCCGACCTGTGGTAATTTCCCAGCATGCCATTCTTCCCATTTTAAGGTCTAGAAACTTAGAAGCAGCTGAGCCTTTCCATCAGTTTTGACACAAACTAATTAGTTAGCCTCAGGAGATGAACTAATTGAAATTCTATGAATATGATTTAGCCATGTCGACATGCTTGAATCACTAAGATAAATAGTACATTTAACAGTGGTTATATTTTTCTCCACCCCAAAATGCATTTAAAAACCTGGAAGGAAATACACCCAATTATTAGCATTGGGTTTGATGGGGCAGAGGGGGACAATCTGGAAGCTTTTAATTTTCTTAATGCCTTTCTATATTTCCAGCTTTTCTACAGTGAACATGTATAATTTTGATAACCCAAAAACATCGTGCTATTTTTTCCTCTTCAGGTATTTTGTAATTAATGAAAGGAAATTGGCATTCTTAAGGTAGTACTATTAGGAGGGGATTAAAAAATTCTTTCCTATAGATTAGCCCAGGAAAAATGTAATAGTGTAACTGCTTGACTGGTTGGAGGATGGTGTATTAATGGCCTCTTGGCACCGAGTCACGATCCTACTGTAATACAAAATCCTTACCCATTCAAGCTTTCTCCAGGGGTGTTTGAAAATGTCCCCAGCCTGGTCGATGAAGAGGTGAAAGTGGCTGTGATCCGAGACACACTGCGTCTCATCGACCCACTGAAGAAGAAGAGGGAGAACCAGTGAGTATTTAGTATGTCTCTCATTTGTATTAACTCTGCTTTGTATCTTCAGCAGGTGAGTTCAGTTCTTAGAACCTGCTCACATGTAAGGCATACACACAGTAAACAGTTTCATCTTGTAAAAACTGAATAGTGTTTACTATATCAGCCTCCAAGTAACAAGCAACTTAAAAGGAGGAGTCATGGGATTGGATAACAAATTGTTATCCAAACCAGGAAAGCTTCCCTGAACGTCCGTCCCACTTTCCCTTGGTGAAAGGATCTCCACTTGCCGACTACTGTCGTGTGGTACTTCTCTTTAAAATCTTCAAACATAAGAAGAGTAAAGTACAATCCAGAGAAGGCCATGAATCACTAGACATGGAGTTGCCTCCTTTTGTTTCTTCACAGTGTAAGCTTTCAGCCTCAAATTGTGCAGAACCAATGTAATGACCTTCTGACCCTTGTGTCATATTTGTAACAGCTGTAATTCCTCTCTATCCTCAGCTTCCAAGTGGCACATTTTATAGGGGCATGGGGGGCTATGTTTCCTACTTCTCTTCGATAGCATCACCCCAGAAATGAAGCACATTTCACTAAGGTGTTTGGTTTGTTCTGTTTTTCCCAAATCCCAGGCTCTCACAAAGTAAATATAACTGTACCTAAGTTTTAGGCAGAAAAAAAAAATCAAAGAAAGGCATTTCAAATAGAGCTTCTCACACCCCTAAAAATCAGGTTGACTCCAGTGCTCCCTGACACGATCTTGCCAGTGATGTTTGATCACGGGGAGTAACACAGACTGCTCAGAGCAAGTGATGTTTTATAGTTTGTGCTATGGAGGCTGCTGACCAACTGGGCCCAAACCCAAGTATTGTTAGCATGATCCTACCGGAGTGCTCCTCACACCTAGCTGCACATGAGAACCATCTGGTCAGCTTTCAAAAATACTGGTACCAGTGCCTCTGCTTCTAAGGATGCTGATTTTAATCAGCCTGCACTAGAGGCCTGGCCACAGACAGTTTTAGGTTCTCTGGGTGAGTCCACTGTGTAGCCCAGGTCAAGAACCACTGCCCTGCAGGAAATGTTCCACGGATGACACCTTCTCAGCTCAGTTCTTCCAGAAAGCATTCTTCACCATGTGAGGCATGGGTTGCTATTGTTGGCAAGATGCCACTGAGGATATTCACCTGTGATTTGCGTAGACCGATGCTGCCAGGTGTGGCTTCCACCAATTACGTCTCCAAAGTGGTGGTATGTCAGGACTGCCAAGTCCTCTGAGTAACTCAGAGGTGACAGCTCCTGAAAAATGTGCCCACTAGTAAATGCAAGCAGCTGTTTTCTCTACCTGTCCCTTAGGGAAAGCAGTGGTTAGTTGCAATTTAGGTAGATTAATTGCAATAAAACCCATTCCTCAAAAAAAAAAAATCTGTCTTCTAACAGTTATTGATCTGACCAGCTGAAATGGGGTCATAAGAGACTGCATGCTCTGGGGAGACTTGGGTGACTTTCTAAGACAGTGTAGGACATGGTGGCTGCTTATTTGGGGATGACCCGACTCAGTGGCATTCTGATTGCTTTGGTACAAACAAGAAGTTCAATATCTGTTGTGTGGTCTGAGCCGTCTTAACTTCTGCCGCTAAAGATGAAGAGTTGGGAGGTTTCCACTGTATTTCACATTAAATGGTGTTGAAACAAAATTAACTTTCTTTTTCTTGTTCTAGTTGTTTTCCCTTACCTGCACCTGTATCATCCATTTGAGCTGCAGGTCTGAAATTTAATAGCAGTGGGGCACCAGGCCATTGATTGGGAGGGATGAAAAAAGCATTTGACAACTTATCAAGTCATAAGTAGCAGCATTTCATTTTTAATTTAGAATGCATTGACTTTTTTTTTTATCAATAACTAGGACCAGTTAGAACATCAAGGAGCTGACTTCATTTCTAATATAGAATCCCTTTCATCTCACCCTCTTTTTTTAACCTGCAATGTAAGAGTGGATGTTGATAGCTAAATGCCATTTACTGATATTTTTTTCTTGATTTCATTTTATTTTTTTACTCAGCAGTGGTTATCCATGAAAACACTTTGTAATCTGTAAAGCACATTTATATTATGCATAAAGGATTATTTTTTCCATTTTGATAACTTTACCATGCAGAGGGAAAGACTGAAATTCTTCTCAACTCTTTTGTACAGAAATCCTTCAGAACAGCTTGAAAACATGAGGTTTATTTCCACAGAAAATGCACAGTGATGCAGTGCTGAGTCTTATAAGACCAGTTATGGCACTGTGTCATTCCAACTGCATGGCGTGATGTCACACAGATCCCAGCTGGCAGCTACCTTTAGAAGCAGAGTTTCTTGAGATTGCATGGAATCTAACCTATACCTTTTGAAACAAATGCTGTGCTAGACTTTTCCTTCAACTCTAGCAAAACAGGGTACAGAGGGGCCCTCTTTAGTTCTTTCTGGGAGACTATCATCAGAGCTCTTAAAGAGAGTTTTCACTTGTCCCCTCACAAGTTGAAAAGAAAAAGATATTGAGCACCCTTGGCTCCTAGAATGCTCTCGAAAGGTGCAAAGGAACACCAGACGTGTGTCCGTGTGTCCTATATTTCTGCACACCGCTGGATCTGGTAGCATAGGCCAGTTCCTTGGTGGGACTGAGAGCAGTCCTCAGGCATTCTTTGTGGGGAGGACTTGACCTTGCTGGTGTACACCTTGGCACAGTTAGAAATGCTTACTTTTGAGCTGACACTGAAATCCTGACCCTGTTGTCAGCTAATGCTAAGACACTGAGGATTTTCAATAGCTGTTTTGAGGCTCAGTATCCTTTTCTGTGTAGTGGTATAAAGCCATTTAAATGAAATAATGAGGAAACAATGAAGGAAACCATGTAGGCACTTTCTAGTGCTTAGTTTACTGATCAATAGTGTCTACTGGACATGAAATAAACAAGAAGTATGTTTAATTGTTATTCTCTTTCTTGGTATACTTAAAGTAGAATTTTGAGCTTAAGACCAATAATGACATATCCTAAAACTGAAGATGTGGGCCTAGTGGCAGAGAACTGCTTTATAGACAGCTTGTCTTGTATTCAGATGAGATTGGGCACATTCGGGGCGGTTTGGCTGAAGACAGCTTGTCTTGTATCCAAAGGTGTCCATTTGGTCAATGCCTTACATAAGGCCAAGAAGCCCCCCATTCCCATGGTCACAGTTTTCAAACCCCTACCCATTTTATTTACCTTCACTCACTGTTAACAACCAGGTTTATTATAATGGGGGGGCCACTCTGCCAAATCAGATGTCTATCTGCTAACGCTTGCGTTGGAACCACCCACTGTATTTCTTACCCTGACTCCAACTATTCCTCTTGGATCCTATGTCATGCTTAGAACTAACAGATGAATCACAAAATTAGATAGGTTCTATGCAGAATGTAGGATAAAGGCAGAACATTCTAAGAAACTGGGGGATAAGCAGTGTTCAGAGGGCTAAGTTTCCCAGCTAGGCTGTGTAGTATGACCAATGAATGTGGCTTCATCCAATCCTGGAGAAGAGTAGAGGTGGCACATTCATAAGAAATCCTTTTGGTTTAGACCCCTACCCCCTGCATTGTCAGTATATCTTATTGAAATCCCCTTGGTGATAGAGAAGATACCTTCCTGACTAAACATGCCATCATAAATAAAGAACAATATTTTTATGATCAAAGATTATTCTGGAACAGAATCTTCTGGGAAAATCACCCAACTCTCCTGCTGAATGGCCCATCTACATGTACACAACCGACCTTTGTGTACATGTTTTAAGATATGTCCACCTTTGGTGGAAATCTGGAATTCAATTGATGCCAAAGATTTCCTTTGTGGCAAGACTCTATATCAGTACACAAGAACCTTTGGAGATTTTATATAAATAAGAATTCTGAGTCACAGAGAGATGACTATGTGTACGTTCATTTGCATCACGTGTGGATTAGAGAAGAATCAATTTATTCTGAGTGTTTGTTGGGCACTTACTATGGTCTTGTCCCTGGGAGGGCTGAGACCTGCATGTGAACAGCTCATTAAGATCCACAAACTCCGTATCAGTAAATCAGTAAAGATACAACGTTTAAGGAAAGGAAGATACTAGCGTTATTGGTAAGGAGAATACAGGTAGCTATCCTGGTAAGAATTGGGATAAGGGGCCCTGGGAAGATGGAGGAACTTGTGGGCCCTTTATTTCAAGCTGCTTTTATAGGGATCAGGAATCTTCCACCCCCACCTGGAACCTGCCACAATTGGACTGGCTTCTGGATACCCTGCCTAACCTCGTTGCTTCCTGTGATCTATGAGCAGCTCCTTTCTTCTGTCTTTTCTGTTTACTTGTCCTTGACCTACTTTTCAAGGCTTTATCTTTGGGGTGGGCGGCCAGTTGACGAGACAGTGCCTTCTTCATGGGCAGCTTAGAGGTAGTAAGGGGGTATGTGAGTCTCTACTGTAGTAATATATAGTGAACCTAGAGCGACTACACACACTATTGTGGAAAAGCTTTCCCCAAAGCTCACCAGCCCCCCCTTCTGTCTCCCCTGCACTAGAGGTGGAGAGGGCAGCTACCTCAGCTTTCTTTGTGCTCTTGGCTCTCTCTGTACTCTGCCTGGCAGCTTTTCCCTCTCTGGTCTCTTGGTGCAGGCCCCAAAGCCATTTGTTGCCTTTTTTTATCTGCTTTTTTCCTCTCTTTATCCCCATCCTTGACCTAGTTCCCAGGGGAATTTTTCTAGTAAAGTTTTAACTCTATCTAGTCGGGATTATCCAAAAGACATAATGAGGCCCCCATTCTATTCGTTTCCCTGTGTACGTTATGTGGCAAGGAGAAGACTGTACAAGCAAAAATTAGCTTACAGGCGAGGAGGGGAGGCAAGACCCACACTTAACTCTCTATAAGAAATGAAAGTTCTAAGTACAGTAAATGTAAAGACAAAATGCCAAGGGAGGAGTGTGGAAGGAGAAATTACTTCCTGATGGGAAGAGTTTTTAAAAACTTAACAAGTAGCATGGGAGCTGAGGTTGAAAGGGTGAGCAGGATTTGAAACATGAAAGAGCGTAGAAAGATGGCCCTGGTGGAAGAAGCAAAGGTGAGAGGCTCTTGGGGGAATCTTGAGGAGGACCCCGAGGCTGGAGAGACAGACACAAGCAATGAATAGGTAGAGACAGATATGTGGAGTGGATTGGTAGGGAAGTGGAGCTAGGTGGAAACCGGAAGGACAGAGGTGGATGGCTTCGCCTGTCAGCCTGAAGGATGGAGTTTGTTTTTGATGTGGAAAGCATGAAGGGAAGCTGAGCCAATATGATACACCATTCTGCATATGTGTATATTTTTCCTGGAGAAAAGGCCAGAATTTTTATTATATGAAACCAAGTAAATATTCCTGTTATCCTTGGAGGTGCCACTCAACTTGTGCAAGGCTGGGGCACTGTGGTGTGGAGGTGCATTGGCTCACTGTGCCTTAAAGCTCTCAGGTTGGAGTGATAGTCTGCAAATGAGGAAAGTGTGCATGGAGTTCAAGAAAGAGCAGACAGGAGCTGTCTAATGATAAATGTATTATTTTATGTGCAAGAGATAAAACATGACAAGTATTTTTCCATCTGAAAATGTGGAAACATTAAGTCAGAAGTAACCAATAAAAGCCTCTTTGGTGTGAAATCAGTTGAGAGACAACCATTTCTGAGACTTATGGGGACAGTGGCATTTCCCGCGCCGACCTGAGAGTGTCATTTCGGCTGGCAGGTAGGCACGTAGTCCCTCTTGCCTGTGTGAACGGCAGATGGAAAACCAGACAGGCATCCGACCTGTCAGTCCCCATTACCGGAGAAGTAGCCGCGCTGATTTCTGTGTGAGCCATTCCAGAGTTATTTCAGGCAGGGCAGGGTAACAAATGTGTTTGGAAATTTACTCACAGGCTGCTCTGGTGAGCCTTATAGGTTTATGTGTTTTAAATAAAATCAGTTGTTAGCTTCTTTGGAAGAACGCGGAATGGCTTGGGCTCAGGTGGCCGGGGTGTTGGTGCCAGTTCCCCTGGCACAAAGTAAGTCTCCATACTGTTCTGAGCTACCTAGTTGGTCACAGAGCTTCCTCACTCAGAAATACTGACTTGTGTGCTCAGCTTGACCCTGAGGACCAAGAGCGGAGTCCCTGCCACACAGTTTCTAAAGAGATACCTTGCCTGGCGTAGGGCTCCGTGCAGCCGGGCAAGGCTGCTCCCTCCCTCCCTCCCGGGTCCTCACCTGTCCAGTGCGCTTCGTGTCTTTCGGCCCACTGTCCTGCGCATCCTTCAGCCTCTCCGCGTTTCAGCGTCGGCCTCTGTGAAGCAAAAGCCATCCTAGCCCAGACCGTATGTGGCAGCCGAGAGGACAAAATGGGCAGAGACACAGATGTCTGCCACTGGGCTGTGTGCCTGGCATGGCCTGTGACAAAGGTCAAGCGGCACCTAGTCTTCCCTCATTCTGATTCTTTGTTTTGTCTGGTTTGGAAACTGGGCTCAGAAAAGTTTGGGCACTTATCTTATGCCATTCAATAATGTCCCAAACCAGACAAGATAAAGCACAAGCCAGTGTGCAGACAGCAGTGAGCTAAAGCAGGATTCACACGTGAAACGAGTTTCTGTAGAAAGAGGGGTCAGCCAAGGATTAGGTCAAGCCACCTGAAATCACCACTCGGAGGCCTTTTTTTAGTACAGGAGATGGAAGTGTCACATGATGTGGGGCTGGAGGGGTCTAGGCAGCTTCTCAGGGAGGTGGGGCTCGTATTTGCTTGGGCTGGGAGGAGAGAGAGAATGAAAGGTAGGCAGAAGAGGACCTAGGGAGCTGGGTGAAGGGGCCGCGGGACCAAGGAGGGCGCCCGCTCCCTATCGCGTTTCCTGGGGGCACTGGGTGGGACGCGATCAGGAGCTACTTCAAGTTGCCCATTTTTTCTCATGAGAAAGTAAAGATTAGAAGAGACGGGAAGGTTGATAGCATAAAACTGCCCTTCGGTTCATCCCTTTACTTAACTGTTGTTTCAAGTTAATAAAAACTGTACGGTTTTCATCTGTCGTCTTACAGTGGAGGCCATCCTATGTAACTTTTGTTTGGTGCTTTCATTCCTCTCCACTTATATGACAGTAAGATCCCCCTGCTGTTGAACAAGTCTTCCTAGAGGACCCTATTTTCACGGAGAGGGGGGCTGGGGTTTGCCTCCTTACTGGAGAATGTTTGGTGTATTTCTAGCATCTTGTTTTTCAAGCTGTAGGTGCAGAAAGAGAGGGAGAGGGGTGGGGGTGAGGAGAGAAACAGAGGGAGGGAGGGAGACAGAGGTTTCCTGGGCACCAAGAACTGAGCCCCACTCCCGTTTGCCAGCACAGGTGGGAGATCACAGTGCGAAGCAACCGACCCCGAATCAGATGCCTGGAGGGTAAATCCAGGCTCTGCCATTTATAGCCGTCAATGTAGAGTCGCCTCCCCCCTTGCACTGTAGTTTCTTCATCCATAAAAGGTAGTTTTTCTTTTAGATATTTTAAATCTGCAAAGCAATGAGAAATTCTTAATTTGGAGGGTGGGGAAAAAATGCTGCTTGTTCTTAAGAGAAGTACTTGTCACAGGAAATGTCCAATCTGAATGTATTCAAATCCATTGGACAATATAGGTAACCCTGAGGTTTTCGTGTTTTGTATTTTCTTTTAAAGGAAAAAAAATATGGAACACGAGGTGGGAAAGTAAGCGGGAAGACAGCTACAGCAGTGACAGGTTAATCTTTGGCTGTGGGGATGGATTTCATTTCCCTCTAATTATCTGCTAGATTAAAAGAAATGAAGGATCAAAATGAAAGCCAGTTTCAGTAATCATCCGAAGCCCGGGGTTATCACGCCAAATGGTCGGCAATATTCGCCAGCTGCTTCCTTTCTTTTCCCTTTTATGCAATTTCCACTTCTCCCTCCACTTTCCGCAGCAGCGAAAGGGGCCCTTCTGATTCTCAGGGAAGAAGCTAATGGAGGGGCGTGGGAGAGGGTGCAAGCCAGGCAGCTGAGAGTGGGGGCATCCTCCCGCCAGCGCCTCCGCGCCTCCGCCAGGCGCGCAGGTCACAGGGCAGTGGCCCTAGCTCCCCGCCTCCGCCTAGCGGTGGAGCCACAACCCTGGTGTGCACTTCCAGTCTGGGCAGCCGCCCTCCGGTACTGACAGAGCCTCCCCTGTGGACGCCACAGCATGCCGAGCGGCGACTGGCCGTGGATCTCTGCGCCCACGAGGAAAAGCATGCAAGCGCGCGCGAGTGAGTGCTGAAGGCGCGTCGCGTGTGGGCCCCGCCGTGCAGGAGCTGGCTTGTTGGTGCTGAGCTCCGGTGAGGAGCCGAAAGCGGCTGGTTGAGCTGCGCCAGGGTATGAAGAGGCACAGGCAGGAAGGAGCTGCTGGAGCAGCCTAGGAACAGGCAGCTCAGATGAGGGAGGGCTGCACAGCAGGGCGGAGCATGGGGTTCTCAAAGCCCTGACCGAATTCCGGATTGACACAGTTCACAGCTGTGTCATTCGTGAAAGCTCCAAACCGGAAACCACCTAACATCCACCAGCAGAAGGACATACTAATTTTAGATATGAGTGGAATACTATATATCCATGAAAATTCCCCAACTATACCTCATTGTGTGGATACTGGACAAAAGAACAAGTCATAAGAGCCTATCTACAGTACGTTTTCTATGAAATAAAATCCCGCACAGGCCAAAGGACACTTAAAATAGAGATGGATCCTAAGTGACAGCACTAAGGAAAACAAGAAGTAATGAAACTAAGAAAGTTTCGGACAGTCACTCCTCCTCACCAGGGAGAGGCAGAGAGAGGTTGATTTGACAGGAACCCAGTGGGAGGCTGAGGCCCTGGACCTGGTCTGTTTCTTAGCGCAAGGGCATCAGCATTCTGAACTGCACCCGTCTCCTTTATATATACACATGCGTATGTTATATACTGTACCATACTTATGATGTAGATATGGAGATATATATATATATATATATATATATATATATATATATATTTCACAGGTAAAACAAAGCCCAATGTGGCATGAGAAAAGTAAGTGTGCGGGGAAGGTGGCAGAAATAGGGGCCACACGGGCAGGCCAGCTGTTTCACTTTTTATCCTAAAAGCGACTTTCAAAGGGCAGGGAGATGACCATGAAGCCTGTATTTTAAAGTGGTTGCTTCAGCTGAGAGGCGAAGACCAGATTGGAAAGAGACCAGGGCAGGAGGCAGAGACTTAAGAGTTTGAGAGATGGTGGTCATATGACAGTAGGTGGCCAAGGGGGCAAGGGTGAGGGCTGGTATTCAAAATATTTCGGGGCAGCGCAGGTGGGACTTGGTGATGGGTGGCTACGATAAGTGAGTGTGAGGAGATTCGAGCTTGGCAACTGTAGCACTGCTGATGCCAGTCAGAACCCGGGAGCCCAGGGAAAGGGGCGGCCTTGGGGCTCATGATAAGTGGCTCAAGACTTCCAGGTGTGCTGTCTTGGGAGCTGAGCACATGGCCAGGGGCCCAGGGGAGGGGGAGGCTTCTTAAAGGAGCGAGATGGGGTTCGATCCCCAGCATGCCATGCTGGCCTTCCCCCAGGGCACGCTGAGCCAGCAGTTGGGACTGGGCGTAGTGACGTGCCAGTAATCCTAGCGCTTGGGAGGCTGAAAACAGGAGAATCACTATGAGTCTGATCTATGTAGTAAGACCCTGT
>NDGN011402703.1:0-10202 GCA_002564285.1 Tympanoctomys barrerae | reverse complement strand
TTCCAAATAAATTTTAGGAATGATTTCTCTAGGTCTGGGAGGTATGTTGTGGGTAGTTTGATAGGGATTGCATTAAAAAATATGAATTGTTTCACAAATTTGCATGTCATACTTGTGCAGGGGCCATGCTAATCTCTGTATAGTTCCAATTTTAGTATATGTGCTGCTTAAGTGAGCACTATTTATTTATTTATTTATAGACAGGATATGTTAACATTCTATGTCTAGTTTTACTAGAAACTTCTCAGGGGAAAAAGTTGAAAAGTCCCCATGTTAAAGATTACATATGAATTCTTGAAATTGTCACATCACTATCTATGAAGTGAGTTATATAGAGAGGTGAAGAGGGTAATGGGCTGAACTATGGGGCCCTCCAAATCATAGAGCTGAGGATTTAGAGAAACTGTACATATGAGGCTGAAGAAACAATGATGTAAGCAGAAAACAAAGAGAGGATGCAGGTGTCAGAAGGTAAGTTAAGAAATATTTTGTAAGAAAAGCATAAATGGTCATATGTAAAACTCTGCAAAGAGATAAAGATAGCAAATGAGAGGCCAGGGAGATGGCTCAGTAGAATAAGTGCTTGCCTGGCAAGTGCAAGGGCCCGAGTTTAATTCCTGTTTCCACCGAAAAAAGAAGAAACAAAGAAAATGAATCTTTTAGTTTTGAAGAATGGATGTCAACAGCAACTTCACAAGTTTGTGTGGAGGGTTCAGAGAACTTGTGGCACAGGTGTGTTGACTGATACTAGGTAAGAGATGTGAAGAATTTATTTATTGAAAAACAGATAAATGAGATATGGACAAGGTAACATGGGCAAGGATATGTTTCTTATCATTTGTTAGTATTAGAAATTAACAATGCATTTGTATAATGATGGGACACTGATGATAAAGAGAAGATGTAAAGTAACAACAGGAGACAATCCTTGGAGTGAGAGAATTAGGACCCACTTAGGAAAGATGACTTGTTAATTCTGTCAGTAGGAAAAAACTATACCCTTTAGGGTAAAAAGTCCCAGCTCCGAAAAGATAAAAGTATAGGTAAACATTCTGAGACACAATTTCAACAACCCTGACTTGTCTAAAGCTTGAGTCTGTTATCATATATTGTAACTTAGATTGAGAGGTCCAGTCTGCTTTAGCAACCCCGTAGTCACACCAAATGTGTACTAGTTTCCTAATAAGATTCTTGTAATATTTTCCTGCCTATTTCAAATTAAATACTCCCAAGAATTTCCTTCAGTTATAAAACAAATAAATATGTCCTAATTAGTATGCATAATTATGCATATTATAGCATGAAGATGATCAGCTTGCCTCTTGAAAATTCATGATTACCATATTTTAATAGTGCTCTCCCAGGGTTTTTATGCAGCCCCTGGGCTCATTTCTTTCCTTCCTCATAGCTACCATTCTTGAGAAACATGTCTATACTCTTTTACCTTTTGACTTCCTACCCTTCCATTGTATGGTATTACACTTCACCACTAAAAAATGTGATTTCAACCACCACATTCCAATAATGGTTGCATTTTTCAGCTAAGACTGCCACAACCAATATCACAGACTGTATGCTTCAAACAGAAGAAATCTCTTTGTCAGTGTTCTGGAGGCTAGAAGCTCAAGATAAAATGGTCTAGTTTCTTTTAAGACCTCTCTCCTGGGTGTATAGATAACTATGTGTTCACTGTGTCTACAGTCTGTCCTTTCTTAGCAGGCATCCCATGTTTCTCTTATTAAAAGGGGCAGTCCTCTTGGGCTCCACCCTTATGACATTATTTCACCTTAATTACAATTTTAAAAGTGCCATTTTCAAACACAGTTATAGTGGAGAGTTGGATGCTGATCATTAAATTTGGCAGAAAAGGATGTATTTGTCCATGTAGCCATCTTGCTTACAAATTTCATGGCAATGATTCAGTCTTTAATTCAATTTATATTTTGACAATGTCATCCTTAGAAAAAGTCACTTAAATATGCCCTCAATTTCCTTCCTGGCTCTGTATATGTCATTGGCACATTCCTACTCAGATTTATCCACATTTTTCCCCTCACACCTTCCTTAGTTTTTCATCTCTGGAATCAGCCTTGAATCTGTTTTGATCTTATTCTGATTTCCGTAAGGGGTATAAATCAAGGCATACTTCATACTGATATATGCATAACTCTAGTCAAGAGCCTCTCTAGGGTCTTAGAATCACATGACTCCCTTTCTATTGGGCATTGTGGACACAGTAGATTTACAATATATATTTTTGTTGAATTCGTTTCCTCATTTAGAAAACTTCCATTGATCATCTACTGGACAGTAAGTACTCTTCTAGGTAGTTATAACATATTAGTGAACAAAAGAGAGCAAAAGTATTGTTTTTGAGGAATATTTCCCCAAACAGTGGCAAAAAAATTGTCGATAAATGTACAGAACAAGTAAGTACTTGTATATGCTAGGGGTGTAAAGTGTTGTGATTAAATAAAAGAATGTCAGGGACTGGTCAGGAAGTCAACTTGAAAGGTTAAGTTAGCTGGGTGAACCTCAATCAAAAGAAGAAATACAAAGTTTTAAAGAAGGCGAGTGGCCCAGGGATATAGCTCAGTGACACAGCACCTGCCTAGCAAATGCAAAGTTCTAAGTTCGATTACCTGTACCAAAAAAAAAAAAAAGGCAGAAAGAAAAATGAATGAATAAATATAATTGTAAGAGAGTCATCTCAAATGTAATAATTCCGAAACCTCCATTCACTTTATTTCATATAATTTCTGACATAATTGCTGTTCTTACCTTTGCTAGTGACCATATACGTTGGTGTCCCAAAATAGGACATGGGTCAGACTACCAGTATAAACCTACCTATAAATCTGTCTGGAACCAGACAAATTTGAATATCTGAATGTATGGACAATTAGCTGTAACGCAAGGCAGAAAACTGTTAGTCACTACTCTTGCTGCCTCCTATTCATTCACTCATATTTTTTTATATTTTCCCACTAGATCACCAAGTTATTCTGATATTACCCCAGGCTATCTCTTCTTTATTTGTACTGTTGTTTCTTATTTCAGGTTCTCTGGATCACTCACTACACTGTACCTGTCTGTGTTGCTTTAGATCTAAAATGCCCTCCCCCAGGACTCTCATATTGGGAGATGGGGTCTGGTCAGAGGGGCATGACTCCCTCTGGGAATGACGTGGAAGTATACATTCTTGTCCCCAGCTCCTTTCTCTCTTTCTCTGATTTCTAGCTAACTAGGGTATGCAGGTGTTCTTCTCCATGCCTTCCACCATTTTCCTCCCACCTTGGAGTCAGGAAACCTCTGGAAATTGTGAGCTAAATAAGCCTTTTCTCATTTAAGCTATGGGTGTCAAGTACTTTGTCCCAGCTGGGGAAAAGCTATCTAATGCTTAGCATAGCTAAATGTTCATGTGTTGATATTTAATTTTCAAATAAATGTGTTAACACTATTTAACTGTGTGGCCTTTTGGAGATAACTAGGACTAACTGAAGTGACAAGGGTGTGACCTCAAGACAGCATTCATGGATTAGAAGAGGTGGCAGAGCCTAGCATGCTTTCTCCAGCTCACCATGAGGTGCCCCCCTCTGCCATCGTGTCATGCGTGTTGGCATCATGTTCTTGGACTTCCCAACCACTAAAACCACAAATGAAGAAAAACATTTCCTTCATAAAATGTACAGTTTTTCATGAACAAATTAAGATACCAACAGTGTTAGGGAACATACTGAGATAGACAAATAGACTCTAAAATATTCACACTGTCTCCTGGCATATCTCAGTTCCCTCCCCTGGATCTCAGAGTTTTCTTGGACACTCAGATCTAATCCTGACTGTCTCACTTAAAATCTTCAGATGAGAGAAGGAAGGGAAGGCCTTAAATTAAAAAGCACATTTGGTGGCTGAAAAGGGTGGCCTTGCTGGTCCGAGCCACACCCTGTGCCACCTGTCACCTACTCCAAGGCTGTGGAGCCAGCCTTGCCTGTGGCCCCTGCTGCAAACAGCTCATGCTGAGTACCTTCCCTGAAAAGTAAGAACACAGAAGAAAGCAGCCGGTTTCTCTTTTAAATCCATGGTTTCTGCAATTTCTATTCTAAAACTCAGTGCCTCAAAGATTAAAAGCCCATTATTGTCCTAAAATGTGGGAAATTAAAAATATATCAGATCTTTCTATATTTCCTATTTCAGCCCAAATGAATCCAATTAGATTTCACTGCAAACTATAAAGCACTCTAGGCCTATTTCCTCTTTAAATTGATTATAAATGTTGATGCTTTTAAGTATAAGTGCAAATTAATCTAGGGAATTCCATGAAATTTTATTTCTTAATTAAGCAATTTAAACTAAATTAGTTAGCTGAAATGACTACTCTGGCTCCTAAGATTGTTCAAGGTCAGACAAATGTAATCAAATGTAACATACAGATTTTTCACTTGCCATAAACCTTTTCATCAAACTCATTTCACTATTTTGAACTTGATAGGAGAGATTTCACTCTTGGGCTATGTAAATCTCTAGAGACCAGGATCAAGAGTATAGGAAGCAAGACAAGGTGACAATACTTAGGTCAATTGGAAGAGTATGGAAAATAGAAACGCGGTCTTCATTAAACTGAGAAGGAAACTCAGGGTTTAGACTGCCCAGAAATTAAACTTTCTTCTTGTATACAACTGGCATTGCTCCAGTGAACACAATCCATTTGGCCAGCCAGATGGACCAGCTCTGGCAGCCTCTCAGTCTCCTGCACAAAGCTCTCAGCCTGGGGAAGAGAAAAATCCCCCAAACAAAAATATAAATAGAGAAGATTCAGTATTGTGCCTAAACAATGGGAAAGCCTCGCAGTCTTACAAATGAGGCTCCCGCAACACTGTCTGTGCGCGGCAGACATTCCAACTGTTTCTTTCTTCTTCATTTTTAATAGCTTATTTATCATGGATGAAGGATGAGATTACTTATCTGAGGCTCCATGCTTTTGGCAGAAACCCTTTATAGTGCTCGGCTTCTGTCTCCTGCAGGAAAGGAGGCAATTTCAATTTTTTTTATTTTTTCCTGAGAAAAGATAGTAAGTAATACCAACAAAGTACATTGATAAGAATCTAAACTGCATAAGTTCATTTGAAAAAGCAAACTTCTACATTGTCAGCTATCAAGAAGACTTTAAAGAGATGTACATGTCAAAGCAATACTTTTTCTTTTTCATTTAGGAAAATTTATTTTTCTCACTTTTTAACACCATGTCTCCAATTAGAGTCTCCATTAGCTCAACTGATAATTATGTTCTGTCAGTCAAGCTCTTTTTCTGAGTTGAAGCCCACTGATCATCCCTCAGTGTGACCGTTGCGCCCTCTAGTCCTGAAGCCATGGGCTTACCTGAGGGGCCATGGCATCTAGCCATCATTTTTCTTTGTCCAGAGTTTGCTAATGGAGGAGGGAAGAGTTATAAATCCATTCTAACTCAATTTATGTTTTTCATAATTATGAGATTTGGAAAGTATTCTAAACACAGTGTGAATTTCAACCCACTGATCACTAAGTTCTTTTGAGGGGAAGGTTACAGAAAATGAAGTAAAATATGTTAAAGTACTTTACTTCTTGGTCTTTGCAATCAAACACTTCTTTATTGATGGTACACAATCAACTAAATGCTTAAATATGCTTCCTTCTTCCCTCCCTTCCTTTTAGCAAAGATTTGCTTAACTCCCACTCTGTGCTAGCTACTCTGTTGAAGGAGCTGTGTGAATTATGAGTCAGATAAATATTTTGGTCATTCCAGGTGTTAAGCACATATTGCCTATAGATGGAATCACTAGCTCATCTTCAAGTTTCTTTCCTTATTTACATCTTTGTGAGAGGTTGAGTTTTGGATCCAATATCACAAATAGAAACCAGCAGGTAGAATAACTGCCAATATTAGATTTTTTTAAAGATTTTTTTAGCATCAGTTGGGCAACATTTAGTCCAACTGACTTGCTGATTAGAACGTACATGAAGGACACCTGGAGTGCTGACGTTCCTCTATTAGCCTGTGTGCAGTTTACGTGGGTGTGTTGCTTGTGAGAAGTCATTTCATGGCATAATGAGATGCACACTGTAGACATGGTGTGCTTCAACTAAAAATAATACAGAAATAGTCTTTAATTCATAAGTAAGGGTGCTGTCTTAGAATAAGAAATATTTTTGTTTGTTTTTCTTCATATTTATTTCTTCTTAAGGTTTTCTACTTGATGATTCTACTATCTCTCTTTGCCCAGTTTAATGGTGGGATCCAACACATAAAAAACTTTTTACAAAATTTTCTCTCCAACAGCATTTGTTCTCATGGTATCTCAAACAAATGGGAAATCGTTCTACCTAGATTTGAAGAGTTTTAGCTCTGATCTGTGATGACATTACAGCCTCAAAATCTCCTAGTGGAAAACACAGTGCTCTGCAAACACGGACACTGTGTCTTCTGCAAAGCTCTTTGGCACTTAATGACTCAAATACAAAGTTAATTTATTTAACATATAATTTTGTTGATGTATAATCTAAATATAATTAAATACAGGTGCACATTTTTACATGTATCACTCAGTTCCCCTATCATCATCAAGGTAAGGAATGTTTTCATCACCCTCCAAAGACTTTTATGTTTCTAAATATCTGCACCCCCAGCTACTTTCCTTCCTGATCTCAGGTAACTATGCTCTGCCTTTTGCCACTAAATACTAGTTGAGCTACAAAACTATATTTCTAGAATGGCATGTAATTTGCATTACACTGTGTCCTTTCAGTTACTATCTGTGTTTTAAAATTCACCCATGTTCTTGGATTTATTTTCCATGGTGCTAAATTCCATTTGATGGCTGTACTACCTTTTTGAATACTCTTGCTTGATGAACACTTGCAAATTTTCTTTGCCTTGCTACTATGAATGATGCTGCTGTGAACTGCGCACATCTTTGGGTGAACTCATCAGGTTTTTTGTTTTGTTTTGTTTTGTGAAAGAACCATGAAAACAATACTCATGGGTCATAAATTCAAATATCAAAGAGAAGAGTCTAGAAATATAAATGAATGAAAGAAGCTAAGTGCAATATAAGTGATGACAAGAATTACAGAATTTTGTCGCAAATTTAGCTTTTAGCTCATAGCATATAGAAAAGATCTTTAAAAAGCTGAAATAATAATGCACCAAAGCATTAAAATATAAAGTACTACGGTGCAGGCAAAAAACAGATTTTCTGAATTTTATTTTTTCAGAACCAGGGATTGAACTTAGACCCTTGCATTGCCAGGGAAGTGCTTATTCCACTGAGCCATCTCCCTGGCCCCTGAAAAAAATTTTTACAGAGAAAAAAAAAATAGTAAAAATAAGAATAAAAATAATACAGAATTTCATTAAAAATGTTAAGAATTTGACAATAGTTGTCATATTGCATATTGTTGTTTTCAAGTTAGTTGCTCTGATTACAAGGAATAAATGTGCAAAATTGGTCCAAAAGTTAGAAAACTTAAAAAGGAGAAAAAAACAAAACAAAAAGCAAACAAACAAAATTTAACTGCTCCTTTCAGTAGGACAAGCAGAAACGAGCAGCACAATTATCAAACTATCCTGCATATATACATAAATATATCTTTTCCTTTGTTTCTTTCTTTATTCTTTTTTTTTTTTTGTGGCTGCTCAGCCTGCCCTGGTGGTGGAGCTGGCCCAGCATGTGGTGCCAGGGATTGAACCATGGTCTCAATGCTTTGCCTAAGCTTGCCTAAGCAGGTGCCTTAGACCACTGAGCTATATTTCCAGCTTAGCTATCTCATCAGCCCTCCCTTCTTTCTTTTGTCCTTTTCCCCATCCCATTGTTTCTTCCCTTTGATCAGATTCTTTCCCTTTCGTAGTATCCATTGTACCTTTCAGATTTTATTTACTCATTCAGGTTCTTACACTCGTGAGACAATATGATACCTGCACATGTGGGTCCCATTATTTCACTTACCAGTATGGTCTTTACTTGTGTCCATTTGCCTAATAAAAGCCTTAAGTTTATCTTTTTTATAGCTGAGTAATACTCTTTCATGTAAAAATACAACATCTTTTTATCCATTGTTCAGCTGATGGCCACCTATGTTATTTCCAATATTGAGCCATGACAAATCCTGCTGCAATAAACATCGGTGCACATATATTACTGTGGTGTGATGTTTTCAGTTCTAGAAAAATACCCAGGAAGGGAACAGCTGAGTAGAATGGGATCTCTAATCCTAGTTTTTTGAGGAAACTCCACGAGGATTTCCATAATGGTTGCACAGTGCTACCAACAGTGGAGAAGAGTTCCTTTCTCTCTACAGCCCTTGCAGCATTTGTTACGGCTATACTTCTTGATAGCCCTTCTTTCTGGGATGAGATGGAATCTCAGTGTTGTTTTAATTAGCATTTCTCAGATGACCACGATGTTGAACATTTTTTCATGTGTTTACTTGCCTTTACTAATTTCTTGATCTCAGAAGCATGTATTCATCTCAGATGCCTAGTTTTTATTGGATCTTTGAATTTTGGGGGCCTTATATCTTTTTAGAATCTCTATCTCCATCCCACAAGACTGATATAGCATTAAGAGAGAATTAAGACAAGCCCAAAATATAAATAAAGAGCAAAATAAAAGATGAAAGGAAATAAGGTGCACCAGCCAGATAGCTCAACGAATTGAAGCTCCTGCATAGGCGGATGTAGGGATTGGGGTTGGATCCCAGCATGCAGGCCTCACCCTCCAGGCTGCCTGAGATGAGGACTGAGACTGGGCGTGGTGGTGCGCACCTGTAATCTCAGCACTTGGGAGGCTGAAAACAGGAGGATCACTACTAGTCGGATCTGGGTAGTGAGACATTTGTAGACCCTGTACTAAATACATAAAAGGGGGGGGTAGGGAGATAGATCTTTGGCATGAGGAAAAGGGATCATGAGAAGGAGACAGCAGGGAGCAGCCAGAGGAGACAGGGATGAGGAAAAGAGCTGAGAAGCGGTATATGCATGTACCAGCTCCCCACAAGGGGTGTGATCACTACATACTGCAGACACGCACCAGTAACAGATAAGACTGCAAACAGAAAGGATATTTTAAAAACTAAAAATTAAAGGGGCCGGGGAGATGGCTCAGTGGAATAAGCGCTTCCCTGGTAAGCGTAAGGGCCTGAGTTCTATCCCTAGTTCTGCAAAACAAACAAACAAACAAACCCTAAAAATTAAAATGTATAATATAAATAAAGCCTATTATCCACCCCATCCCAGAGAGAGACAAATTTTAAAAAAAACTAATTTGATTTTGGACAGCCTTGAGCTATTGTGTGAATATATATATATATATATATATATATATATATATATATATATATAGCTTGGCGTGTGGCAGACAATAAAAGATTGAAACACGAACCAGAATTTTATTGTCTGCTACATGCCAAACCCTGTGCAAACTTTGTTGTGACTCATCATCTTCTGTAAAATCCTTGCCTTATTTGCTTAACAAGGAACTGAGGCTGAGAGAAGCTGAACCAAGGCAGAAAACAAGCACTGTGAACTGACTCATGGGCATCAGCTTCCTGAGGGACGGAACCACCAACGGCAAAACACTTTTCATGGACTTTGCATGGACTTTCACATTGACAAAAGTCTGGGCCAAAATTCAGAAAGCACACTTTTTTATTTTATGAGTTATAAGGCATACTAGGTTTCAAAATCACTCCCACTGAAAGGGGGACACCAAAACAGCCTTCCACATGAGTATATATTTTTAAATGTCAACTGGCTTCACCTCCACAGTAGCTGGCAGCTCACAGCTCTGTGTGTTCTGCACAGACGCAGGTTCCTGAAAGGCCCTTAAATTCTACATTTCCTGACCCTGTGATCAAGCACAATGCCTCTGTAGGCCTAATGCAAGATTTATGAAACTAATACTGCTTCCTAAGAAATGCATCGCTTCATGGCAAACTGGAGTCTCAATTTGTAAGTAAAAGAACTAAATGGCTTCTGTCTGATGAAGAGAAGCAAGGAGAGGATTTGCTGTGTGTGAGGCCAGGGACTGAGTGGAGACTGAGTCAAGAAATCTACTTTGAAGGCTTCATATTCATTAAGGATTTTACTTGAGCTGTTTGACAAAATTTTTTTTCCATAATTTTATTGAGAAACAAATAGCAATGACACAGTTTCAAACCAAATTGGT
>NDGN011402698.1:0-12543 GCA_002564285.1 Tympanoctomys barrerae | reverse complement strand
ACACACACACACACACACACACACACACACACACAGACTGTAGAGCTCTTACCTCATAATTTCATAATTTTACAATCGGGACCTTGAAAATACTTGGTAGATGGTGAGTAATCTATATATATTTATTGAATGTTACTGACAGATATAACTGAGTTTTATTTTCTTCAGTAGTTTTACAGGAATAAAACAACATATAGTTTAATAATTTTAGGTATTATTTCAGAATTTTTGGTTTATGTTTTTAGTGTCTAGAATAGAGTGCATTATTGATAAGTGCTAATTCTTTCTTCTTCACTTTATCTGAAGATATGCAATTATACATGAAAAGTTGCTTAGGAACATATTGAATTTAGTATTATGTTACTGCTTATGGTTAGGCATACAAGAAATATTTTAACACATACTAAAACTACACTTTGAAATTCCATTCTATATGTAAAAAGTGCACATTTGCAAAACATTGCTTTTTATTATTTTAGTCAATGTTATTTTTTAATAGAAACATTTTATTATATATACTACATAATGGATGAAAACATAGCCTTCTTTCCTAGCCATTCCAGAAATAAGTGAAACATCACAATGTTACATCAAATGTAGAGTTTTAAATGTAAGCCTTTATGTTTATAATGTTATTATGCTTTATCATATCTAGATGTATCATTTCTATATCATGTCTGCAGTCATGTCTCTAGACTACATATGTCTTTAAAGTCTGTGTGTCTATTACACAGAAAGAGATTATTTTTGAGTTTCTTGACCACAGGTGTTACCGTGTTATCAACTACAACCTACTATATTTGAGAAGAGGTAATAAAAATTATAGTTACCTAGATTCATTTAAATTTCTTTATAGCAGGTATTTATTTTCTATATCTTTAAAAGTAATATATTCTCTTTTGTGTGTTTGTTTGCTAGAACTGAGTGAAGTGAGATTTATATTTATATTTCCCATTATGTTTTAATATAACCCTACAACAAAGCTGGAAACATGTGTAGTCATAAAACTAAATGATTATGTAGTTTCTGAAATGAAGGAAAACTAAGGGAATGGATAGAGCAGAATTTTCAAATCAAAAGTTAAAATTTAAGATTTTTATTTCATTTGTATTATTAGGACATTCAAATTATCCCAGTTTGCATGACAAAAATTAGGTAAATGAATTTAATTTCAATTATGATATTTAAAGACTGTAGCTTCTCAGGAAGGTTTGAAAAATATTGCTGCAATTATATTTTATGGACTGTGAAATAGTTTGTCATTTTTGTAACATATGTAGCAAGTAAATAATTTTCCATTTTGTAGATGAACCAAAAATTTATTGTAAATATAGTAATAACATAGAGTACATTAAAACTTAAATTTTGTTATATTAAAAATATATTTTAGTTTATTTTGATGTGATGTTTGTGTAACATTATGTTTTCTTAGGATGAATAGGCTGATTTTTCTTGTGTATATCTGAAACATCAATCAAACATAAAAAAATAAATCTAAGCATGTAAAACAATACAGAAGGAATTAAAATATGAAATTTGGAGGAATGATGAGTAGTTTCATGTCATAGATAACAGTCATGGTTTGATAGGTGTATTCTTATCTCCAAACCCATCAAGTTGTATATAAGAAATATGTACAGTGTTCTATTTGTGAGTCTTACCTCAACAAATGATTTTTAAAGAAAATTAATAAGCACTTAAAAGTATAAATTAATATTGCTCATGTCAAATTGAAAAGCAAGTATCTGTAATTCCTGCAACTTGAAAAAGTTAAGGGAATGTGCAACTTCAAAAAAGTTTTTCCAGGTAAGCACACAATGTGAAGGAAATAAACATGTGGTATATGTGTCTCCAGAATTCTTTGTCCTGAACTACATAATCATTCAACTATTAAACTCAATATCATTCTCATTGGCCTGTTTTCCAAATATGTATATGACAGTTGAGTTTAACTGTAAAGTTGACTGGATTTAGAGACTCCTGGGAAAGTGATTCTCTCATGGAGCATTCTGCTCTTCTGGAGATACCCACTGATATTCATACTTGAATGTGTTGTTAGGAACAGGGGCCCACCCTGAAGCAGGACATGGGAGGCTGCCTTCAGGGGTCTTGCCTCACTGTGTATATCTTCCCCTTTGTCTTTCTGCTTTCTGCATGGCATGAAGTAAGCAGTACATTTACTACCATCTTCTACTGTGTTATGGTGTTTTTACCTTGTCAGTTTGCCATGAACTGAACTTTTTAAATCATGAGCCTAATATTCTGTGTTGAGGATTATGTCCCAGGGATGGGAAACTTGAACAACACATTGCATTATATTGCATAGTGTGTCATATAGATACAGATATAGACATCCATATATCTATCTATATCTATATCTATATCTTTTGTATTTTTTAGGGAAGGGCCTATAGCGTTTTCAGAGTCTCATTACTAGATTGGACTCATTAGTGATCCACCTGTTTACAGACTCCTAAGAGCTGGGATTCCAGGCACACACCACCACACCCAGTCTCAATTGCCATCTCAGTGCATCCTGGGGGCGGGGCACTAGATCATGAATTAATCACAAAGTCTAGAAGTCTTCTCTGTGACTGCATGAGGATTTGCAGGTACAACTAGACATAAACTGTAGCACTTCTTCTATTAATGGAAAGTAGCATTAAGGTGGAGTGATCTAAGATAAAAGAAACTGCTACACACTTTTAAACCACAGTGTTCTAAATATATGATTTCATTGTTATTAGTAAATTTTCTAATGTAGCCACTGATCACACATTAATACTTTTCCCTCAGTACATAGAAATTAAAATCTTACCTTAAACATTTACACAAATAAATCATAGAATAGGCTTCCTAATTTAGGCACAGTCACCTTTATAATTTGTGAAGCCATATATTTCTGCAATGTCTGGGAGGAGATCTGCATGTGTATAGCTCATGGGGAGATGGCAATGGATACTCCAATATATTCTTTTTACTGTAGAATAGATCACATTTGGAGATCTGGTGTGGTGGTGCACACCTATGATCCCAGCACTGGGGAGACTGAAGACAGGAAGATCTCTCCAAATCTGAGCTGCGTAGTGAGACCCTGTACCAAATATAAAACAAATAGGATGGAATGTAATGGAATGGGACAGAGCAGAGTGGAATGGAATGGGATAGATCATGTTTGATGAACATATATTGGCTATTTACAATTATTTTTAGGGCTTTGGGCCAGTTAGATAACAATATATACAGAAATTAAAGTGGCAGTTTAGGTTATAGAAACTGAAAAGAAAATGGCATTCCATGATGGATGAAAAAATAATTCAGGCTGCAAAGATAGCTCAGCTGTTTAAGTGCCTGCCTTGCAAGTGCAAGACCCAGATTCCATCCCCAACACCACATGCCGCACCAGTCCCGGAATGCTGGGCACACCATGCTGGCCCTGAAACCAGGTGTGGTGGTGCACATCTGTAATCTCAGTGCTACAGAGGCTGAAACAGGCAGATCACTACAAGTCCAAGCTCCATTATGAGACCCTATACCAAATGAATGAATGAATTAATTAATTGATTAATTAATCAGCTGAAACTTCCTTTCTTTAGGGGTTTTTCTCACTAAGAAGAGAACATAGTTATATGATTTTCAGAAATAGGCTTTCATATACAGCAGACAGCATCATGATCTAGTGCTGGGATTACGGATGTAAGTAATGTTGGAGTTATGGGTATGAGCACTACAGCTGCATTGAGGCAGATAGCCTGAATGAAACATAAGGGAGACAGACTTCCTGTTCATTGCCATTGTTGCTGCTACTCCTCTCATTTGCTTTTGCTGTTTTGCTGCTTTCTTCTGCCATAAACTGCTGCTCTCTGCCATGTGCTAGTCTGTCTGGAGATAGCTGAGTATGGATTGAAACCATCACTAACTGTGAGATAAATAAACCTTTCCTCTTTTAAATTTTGGTTTTCAAGTACTTTGATCCACCAACAAAAGAAAAGCAACATAATTTGGTCTGAGAGTGGGGACTTTGCAGTGACTAAACCTGACCATGTGGATTACAAGCCTTTGGGAATGGTTTATGGGAAGAGATAATAAGGGTTTTGAGATGTTACCTACAAGAGAAGCACCAGAACACCTTCAGCTGTTCTGTATGGGAGATTCTGGTCAGAACTCAGAAGATCAGAATGCTGATAGAAACCCTACCTTGTATAGACCAGGCTGGGGAGGTTTCTTCTGGGAAGAAGGACTACATTGGTTGTTGGCTCCAGGCAATGTGTGTTTTGGCTTGGCAGAAAGTTTGTTTGAATTTTTCTCATGTCCAGAGATTTTGCCTGAGATTGAGATTAAGGGTGATGGACTGGTTAATCTTGTACATGAAATTTCAAGGCAGTCAAATGTTAAAGTAGTGGCATGACTATGCATGGGGGCTTTTAGAGAAATATATGTTGAGAATGAAGAGTAAAGAGCCCAACAGGATGATTTTCAATGTTGTGAGTTTGGCCAGAAAGAAAGCACCAATAAAGCTGTAGTCTGCAAAGGTAGAGCTGAGAGGAACTCCACTGCTGAGAAAGAATAAAACAATGGAAAGAATGGCCCAAGGGTATTACAGAAGGCATGTCTTCACCATTTATAGCCTCAGAACTGCAAGGGTAAGGGACTTTGCCTTGGAGAGAAAGCTGCATAGCACCATGTTCCAGGCTGATGTTGGCATAGAGAATTTGTTTCTCAGAATCAGGTTAAGAGTGCTCAGAGATTGAGGCACTCGACCCCTACAGTCACGAGAGAAGAAAGCCTGGCTACTGCTCCAGCTGGCAGCAGACCTTGGCATCATCCGCATGATGTTGCTTTTAGGTGCAGGCAAAATGCAAGAGCTCTAAGGTTTAAAAGGATTCTACCTTAATTTCTGAATGCCTGGGAGACCAGGCAGTGTGACCCTGAGAGGGCAGTGTGTGAAGCAAACAGTGAGATGCTAAACATACAATGGAAACTCAGAAGTTTGGAAAAGCCATGAACATGGATCATCTAAGGGAAACTACAAGGAGGGAGCAAGGCTGGCCTAAAAGAGAAGCCATGAGAGCTACCACCAAAAGTGCAACAGGGGTGAAACCATGTAAGGCTGTTGGATCTCACAACTCATCAGATTGCTTTGGATTTTCCACATGGAACTATAGGACTTAATGTTGGCCCTGCTGTATTTTGAGCTTCCTTTTGTCCTAATGCTTGGTATCCTGCTGTGTGTACCTTTTGGAATGGTAATGTTTCCCTTGTGCCTTTAAGTGTTGTAAGTGTTTAACTTTTCATTTGTACAGGGGTTCACAGCTAAGAGTATGCCTTAGGTCTCGTAGCAGACTTGGGACTTGGACTTTTCAGCAATGCTGGAACTGTTAAGACTTTGGCAATTTTTAGAGAAAAAGAAGTAATAACATTGGGAAGGTAGGAAGACAAATGTGGTAGTCACATTATGGGGAAATAGTTCCTGTCCACCATGAAACTCTACTTTGCACCTTGACTCAGAGCTGGACGAATAAAGCCCACAGAATTGCCTCATGGCTATGATTCATCTATCAGCACTTACAAAACAGCTCAGAGGAATGAAAGAAGCCCATATGTTGTATCTGGGGGCTTCAGAAAGATAAGCCAGCTACCTCTCAGCTGCTGATAATATCTTCTCACCTGTTTTTTCCCCAGGCATATTTTGCTACAACACCTACTAGCTACCTGTCATTGCTCAAATGATCCTCTAAACCTCCCTTACACAGATGATAAGGGAAGGAAAATTATAGTGCAATTAAAGAGAGGACAATACTGAATCAATCATGGGACAATCAGTAAACTGAGTGAGGAAAGTGTAGCTAAAGATGTAAAATCAGTGACTGAATTATAGCCTGGGGGGAACTTTCAGGAAAAAATATAATAAAAAATCCAATAAATATAAAGTTACAGTAACAAAGTTTCTCTGAATAAAAATAAAACATAACTTTCAAGTGAACCAACTAAATAAATTATAAACTAGACATCACTGCTAAAATATGCATTAACATTCTGCAGAATCAAATAAAGGTATTATTAGGGTCACATTTTCTCTATCAAAGTCTATTTAAATCAATATGTGTCTAAGTTCTTTTATGTAGGTTGATGTAATCTACATCTTTTTGCATGTATTTTTGTGAAATTAAATAATGCATCCTTTAGAATATATTTTAAAAATAGTTTTCTGGAACAATAATTAAAGTTTATGATACCTAACTGTTAGGGGGACAGGAGAGAAAAACAAAAGACAGGTTCATTTCTGAACAAACCTGAGAGATACCACCCTGACACTTGGATCAGATCAACACTTCTACTACAGGCTATCAGGTCTTTAACAAGGTCATAAGCATAAAGGGGCTGTGAAAAGAAAAGGTCAAAACTGGACCGTAAAGAGGAGTTCGGTTAAAAGAAGCTGTGGCTCCCTGCCAGGAACAAGGCTTGAGAATGTACAAAGAGTGGAGGCTGCTTGTGAAGAGCAAGCTGGAGAATAAGTGGAGAAAAAAGAGAGGGGTAGCTAGGCCTCATTAACCCCTGCTTATGCAGCTTTATAGGTATGAAAGCATAGCAGGATGGAAGGGGCTTAGTGTGGTCTCCAGTTCTCCTAGGATCACTGCAGTCAGCCTCATTCACTAATAACAAAAAGTTTTAGTCTATGTAATATGACCACAAAAATATTTGCTACTCAATATTTTTAATTCTATCAATAGAATCATTTGCAAAGATATGCATATCAGATTGCTGCTGATCGTTGTAGTTCTTTGACTACTAATTTGTCTGAATGTATTTTTTTCATGTCATATTTAGCACTTTTTTCACTTTGGGTTGAATTTGCAAAGCAAACTAATTTTTTATATCAAGGGCATTTCTTAGTAATTTGCAAAGAGCCTTTTATAAGATTTATAATTATAAATTATGATCTTTTATCATTTCATAGTATACTTCCTCCAAATTTGCTGTCTTTAATTTTAGTCACCTAAAGTTTTCCATTATGTGAATACTTTGAATATTAGTGCCTTAGAATTCTGCAGTTGAGTAGTTCATAAGTACTAGGTAGCCTCAGTTTAAAAGCTTCCTTTTATCAAGCATGAAGAACTACTGCTTTTCTCAATATACCATAATTCCTATCCTTGGACACATAACTTAAAACACTAAATTCATGAAAAGTATTGAAAGCATTTCCTTTTTTTATTTTACTTTATTTTTGGTGGTACCAGGGATCAAACTCAGGACCTTGTGCTTACAGGACCAGGCAAACACTTATTCCACTGAGCAATTTCCCCAGCCCCTGAAAACATTTCCTGACGATTTTACTTTTTTAATGTATTAAAAGAACAAATATCTATTCTACCTTTTACATGCATCTAAAATTTCTACTAGCAGCTTCAGAATTTCACAGTGATTATCTAACTAATCTGTGCCACTTTTTCAGAGACCAGAGCACATCTATTAACCTTTTTTGTAGAAGAAGAAACTGCAGCATGATGCGACGTGGATGGATGACCCCTGTCATTGCAGAGACCAGCAGAAAAGGAAAAATCTGCTTGTGTACTCTGAATTGTTGTCTCTTGTTTGGCCTCACACTCAGCCTTCACCACTGGTTGTTAGGATTGAAATTATCAGTCAGCTACTTACATTCCTAGGGTAAATACAATGGAGTATACCAGATTTGTAGCATGCATTGTCCTGACCATACTGGGGAACAGAGTACAAATGACCCCAAGAAGCAGGAAGTAATATAAAATGATTACAAAATTCTGGGATGTAAGCCATTCCTCAGTGTGAATATAAATAAAACCTTAGCATTGTCAAGAACCCAAGTGTGAAGACTGTAAGATAGCTGCCAGGGCAAATGCTGTCTACAGGCCTTGAAGGAGAGGTCATTGAGATGCATCAGGTGCAATGATTCCTTTTAAATTATTCCTGTAAATTGAATCTCAGCTCCTGGGCACTAAATTGTGTAGAAGATTGCATGAGAAAACACTCAGGTTTCAGCATCAGTGATTTAACAAAAATCCAACCTAAAACAATGGATGTGAACAAGATAAAGGCAGAATGTCTCCTTAAATCCTTTTTAAGTCTCTGTAAACACACTGCCAGCTGGCTCCTTAGCAAGCGTGACACACCAACTGCAGGGTCTTTACAGTTAAACCCCATAAAACATTGCTTTCCCAAAAGTGTAAGGCAGACAGTCAATGTAAAACATAGGCTATTTAACTAAGTACTCTTCTGTTCATTTCCGCTGTATGCTTCAACTTATAATTCAGCATCACCTCTTAGGATAATAACCATTTTACTTTAAAATTCTTAGACTTGTTTCATTGTATCTCTATTTTGAGTAGATATACAGGTTGGAAAAGTTTTAGAGATCCAGCCAAGATTATCCCTGCAGATGCCTAATCACTTATGGAGTCTCAGAGATAATAGTTGTACTCTCCAAATCCCCTTAAGATAAAAATAGAAGAAAATAAAAATTAAAATGAGGGGCGCAAGGTTTGACTTGCAAATTCGTGCCTTTCTAAAGACAAAGGTTCAGAAATGCCAGTGTGACACTCTGGAGCAGAAGGGCCATGTGATGAGTTCTGGCTGCTAGTACTGAGCCTTTCATTTACTGCTAATAAAATGACTATTGGGACTAAAGCAAAGAAGGGTACGTTCTGGCCCAGTCACCAGATATTCCCGCAACATCTTTCTTAAATTTGTTACTTGAATCATCTTAAACATTTGCTCTGAGGGCCCGCCAAATAGCTCAGTGGATTAAAGCACCTGCAAAGGGGCGCAGGGCATGGGCGTTCAATTTCTGGGCCTGCTGTGCCAGCCCCGCACCCAGGGCACATTGAGACTGGGCGTGGTGGCATGCTCCTGTAATCCCAGCTCTTGGGAGGCTGTAAACAGATGGATCACTATGAGCCTGATCTAGTAGTGAGACCCTGAACACCCTGTAGACCCTTCCCTAAAAATACAAAAAATCAAAAACAAAAACAAAAAACCTCTCCCACAACTAAATTCAGCACAACCCACTCCACTGCCAATCGTTGTTCCATTTTCCTTTTCATGAAGTCGCCTACTCAGGGACCACCTCACTTGCTATGCTATGCAGTGATGTGTGAAATATACATTAATATTCAGGAACTGACCCTTTTGTGGTGAAATATATATATATATATGTATATCTGTATATACATAATAGCATAAATATACAACTATTTTCTCTTAGCTCAATGAGAAGAAAGTTTTGAGCTAATAATGTTAAGATAAGTTATCATGTCTGCATCTTGTACTAGGAATAACTATTTCAAAGACAACAATGTACAATGTATTAATTATTGTAACTGTACTATTAACCTGTTTTGAAACTATCTCATTGCTACTTCTTTCTGAATAAAATTATTTTTTAAAAATACTCAAAAATTGATAGCTTGTTACATGCATGATTTTGAAAAATTAGGCAATGACTGTATTCTTCAAGGTTTTTTCCAGCTATAAGCCACTTAACATTTAACTCAGGGAGATTTTTAAATATTTTAATGAAAAATGAATATGTAACAAAATATTTATTTTAAAGCAAGAAGTATTCTATGTAACTTTCTTAATTTCACTTATTTAATAGTAATGATCAAAATAATGCTTTGAAAGACAGTATTATCCTTATTAACAGATTAAAATATGATCAAATAACTCAGCATTTTATACTGTTGAGTAGTAGAGAGTGGAGGTTGAACTTAAGTGAAAGGGGCCAACATTCACACCCATCACTTTAACTATTAGTCTCTATGGTATAGAATCAATTTCCAAAATAGTAGAACTTCTTTTCTAATTTTGTCTATGAAACAAACAAGAAGCAAGTACAAGTGACTAAACAATGTTCCATGTAAGCGTGAATGTTTGTTCCATACATTTTTAACTTGCAGGCAGTCTTTCTGGTACATGGACTGAGTGCTCAATCAAGGAGAAGCAGCATAACCAGCCATAGGCACTGGCAGTTCTCCATTGGCCGTAGATCTTGGTCACCCTTGCTCCCTGGACTCCAGCTCCTACTGCCTCACCTGAGCAAAAAGCTCTCAGTTTGGAAAGTTTGTTATGAAGACACTGTCCACAAGCAAATCCCCCTCTGCCCTTGAGTTACCTGATAGCATGACTGTGGCACACTAAGCTTGAAAGCCTATTCATAGCCAGGATATTTAGCCACCACCCTTCTGACTCATTAGGTTTCAGTAAGAGTGAGTGAAAATAAAATGCGATGTAAAGACTTAAATGATAGCATCCACCAAGCGCTAACAGAGAAATGTATTTACAGGACTTTTAAAGAATAAGTTTGCTTCATGCAGAAGTAACAATACTTTTATAAAGTGAGTCAGGTTTGTGTTGCAACCAGATCACTGGGTTGTATGAGAAGGAAAACAGTAATGAAATCACAAAGGGCTAGTGAAGCTTCTCTTCAAAATCCATCACAGAGGAGTCCGGGGACATAGTCAGTAAAATAAGCGCTTGCCTGGCAAGTGCAGGGGCCTGAGTTCAATCCCCAGTTCCACACACACACACATACACACACACAAAAAAAATATCCATCACAGCACTTGTGCCCATATCTGTTGACCTGGAGAACGTATTACATGTTTGTGGATATCTTATATCTGTATTACGCCATATAACAACTATTGTTGAATTCCTATTATTTTGTTTAGTGAAACTCTGTATTGTTTCTAATGCTTTTTAAAAAATATTTTTATTCTCTTTTTAAAAAAGACTATAATCCTTGTACAAGCAAACCAGTAGGAAATATTCTATGGAAATAACAACCAGCTCGCTTCTCCAAATATGTACGACTGTGAAAAAGAATGTGAAACTGGTAATATAACTAGTTCCATATAAAGAAAACCTATCATATCATTGTTGCTTCTGAAATGTCAGTTCTAAAGGAAAATAATTCCATAAATAATTGGCTTATATGTCACTGATCCTGTTTATGATATTCATATTGAATTCAAAGTGTATGCCATAGTATCCAATATCCTTAATGAAGACATAAGAATATTACTACTTTTGTTCAAGTTTATTCTCTGTACTTGCAGAAATTTACCCAGAAGAGCTGTTTTATTATTCCTTGCAGTAACAAAGGATTTTGTAACGGGAGTCCAGGGAGCCCTGAAGGTCAAGTTTGGGCTTTTTGTTCTCAAGCATGAATCAAGGGAAAAGAGGTTATTTCAAAGGAGAGGGAGAGGGGTATGGTGAGACAAAAAGATGAAAGAAAGAAGGTGGAGAGAAGTTTAATTACTGTGAGCCAGAAATATAGGAGACAAGATGGCTGGAGGATAGTAGATGACAGTGTAGAAAAGAGGAGGAAACAATACAGTTTCTAGGCAGCATGTGGGAAGAGAGGGTCTTGGCATGATTCTCAGCTTCAGACCAACTTTCAGGCTGCGCTGGGATGCAGAGGCAGATTGCAGAGGGCTGTCGGAAGCCTGACACTGAGGCAGCAGTCGGGGTCTATGTGGTGGTGTCCAAAACTGGAGCACTAGTACTCAGTTTTCAAACACCAAGCAAGACTTTTTGACTTCCTCATAACCAATCGAGAGGACAATTTTGTAATACAAAACAAGTTGGGTTAGAAAAACAATTAAGAATCTATGTTATTTGATGTATAGTTTTATAAGCTGAGTTTTATTCAACCTAAATATCTCAGTCTAGTTAAATAAACCTGAGTTTTATTTTTTGTTTTTACCTGAGGCAATTGCAGTTGGTCAAAGATATGTGCTCTACCAGTGCGTGTTTGGAAATCGTGATTTTCTTGTCAATATTCCATACATACTTTATTAAATTATTGTATATGGACAGTAAGATAAGGAACAAAAATCATATTAATTATTATAAGAAGCTTTCAGAATATCCCTAAATATTTTCACTCTTCTCAGTGAAAAATTATTAGAAAAGATAGATGTCATATTTCTTCAGAATTGATATTTTAAGTCCTCTTGGTTTATTTCTCCTGTTCATAACCTAAAGCAGTAACATTCTATCTCACCCACGTCAGTCACACTAAAACAGCCACTTAGACATTTCTTGATACAAGAACCTGCTGTGAGTTCCTTTCTCCTGAATAAAATCCTAGTGCAGACTTATACTAAAGGCCCTCTTGCCTGGGCAATTTCTACATGTTTAACTACAATTCTCCCCTCCCCCGATCCCTCCTCAATATCTACACTGGTTTCATCTCCAAGAAAATATCCCTCACTCCCATGGATTCAAATCTTAAACTGATTATTCAAATATAAACTGCACGCTCAGTATGTTAGAAGAATTGCATGGTAACTTCTCTGAATTGCATAAGCTAGCATTTGTTGTACATTACCATGAATATGTACCCTTTTCTCATTTTTTTCTATTTTCAGGTAAACATTTAGTATTTGTATCTTGCAGTGATTATTCTTTCCCTCTCTTATCCCTTTTACTTTTGATAGCATACATTTTTTTTCCATATTTATTTATTTTGACATCAGTTATTTTAAAGAAAAAATATAAAAA
>NDGN011402639.1:0-10423 GCA_002564285.1 Tympanoctomys barrerae | reverse complement strand
CCTTCCTTCATTTTGAGTGTCGGGTATTTGTCCCAGCAAGGAGAGAAGAGTAACTAAGACAATCCTAGACACATGCCAGGACAGTTTCCAAAGCCCTGTATGTAGACGTCTCATAAGAACTCACACAGGTTTTCGCTACGATGACCTCAACCTGATGTCAGCCTGAGGTGTGGGATCCCAGCACCCTCTCTCCGGACCCAGATGTAGAAGTTCTCAGGGGCTTTGAGATTTGAACAGTATAAAAGGACACAGACACCAAAAAGGGCTGGTTATTGTGGATTTCCTCAAGATAGGCCACCCTGCTTTCTCTAGGGTTTTCTTTTATCTTGCTTTTCCCTCTTTTACTCAGTCTAAACTTATTCTGCAGAGCCAGTTTCTGCCATATTCTTCCCTTCTACTTTTTCAAATAATCTTTGCCATTGCTTTTTTGCCTATTTTGTTTGATTCTTTGTTCAAGATAAGAAGAACCTGTAATCCAACTCCAGAAGAAAAAGCAAGTAATCCAAAGCTAAGCAACATTTGACTAGGGAGCCATTTCTAGAAGGAGGTAGCTGATTAATACAACTATTCTGAAAACTGACAGAAGGAAACATGAGATTGTATATTTGGCCTTTCCAGTAAGAATTATCCCTCAGGGTAACTGGTGAGGTGAAGGTTTCCTTTATAAAAGTATTCCAACTAAATAATGAAGATCAGCAGAATTAGATCACCATTTTGCATTTCTAATGAAATAATGGAATGAGCAATGCTGAGTTATACGAGGCCTGGAATTGCTTCCAATAGGATTCAAGGAGTTGATCAGGATATAGATGAAATTGTTTTTAGCTATATGAACTAATAATTATTGTAGTAGGTGATGGGTACATGGTAGTTCTTGAGACCTTTCGTTTTTATAAATGCTTGAAAATTTTCTTACCAACTCTTTTACAGTGCTAGGGATAGAACCCACAGCTTCACCGTACTAGGCAAGTACCATGGAGCCACACTCATAATTTTTTTTAAAAAATAAAAAAAAATTTTGATGGAGTTATTCAGGAAAGGAATCACTCCATTATTCCCATGTCTGCTGTCACAGTGAAGTTTTAACAACTGAGTATTCATTATGTGACCCTTAAGTTCCTGTCCTCCAGCTGTGAGACATATAGTCTCCCAATGTAATTCTCCCGATATGCCTTCAACACACTTTGTAACTCTCAGTGATTCTCCTGCCTCCACCTCCTGAGTTTGGAGATTATCACCACACCCAAGCAAATTTCCCCTTTTAAAGAGATTTAGTTGTAGTCAGGGTAAACAGAAACACAGTGAATGTTACCTCTGTGCCTGTGAAATTCATATTTGGCCCTCCCAGTGAGGGCAGGTTTGTGGCTGAACAAAAAAAAATTTCTTTAAAAAACAGACAGACAAAAACATTTCCTCTGTTCAACAAAGACTTCAGTCCCACCCTGCCAGAACATACTCACCAAGTTCAGATTCCTGGTTAGCCCTGTATTTAGAGCTTGCCTCAAAACATCTTGTGGCGCCACAAAAATGTATGTTACCTCCACATACTACTGACTCTACCCAGGCTTCAGTGCCAGCACTGGCTCCAAACAAGAGCTCCAAGAAACAGAACTACACTCAGTTTTCTCAGGGTCTTAGAAATTCAGACACTGGCTGTTCTGCCTGCAACCAGAAGGTGGCACTAACTATCCAAACAGGATGTCACACTGGCCTCAGACACAGTCTGTTACTTCAGTAGTCTTTCTTACCACCCTGCTGAAGGAGTACTCTGGCTGCCTGAAAAACAGCTTTGTTTGGGTGGGCTAGAAGTGACTTAAAAGAGCAACCTTTTCTTGAAAATATAGACTGTTATTTTCCAGAATCAACCCAAACTTTAGTAAGAGATTTACTATCTTTGGCTGAGGGCACAACAAGGCCATGTGACTATGTGAACACAAAGATGACACTGCTGGCTGCTACGAGGCTGTGCTTACAGTTCATATACAAACTCAGCCACGAAGGTGCTATAATCAATCAAGCTTGCTTAAAGATTAGAGATGAGGAAAAGTCCCACATCAAAAGATTATGAACTTTTGTGCCATATTTGCCACCTCTCATACTTGGAAGTCCCTAAAAAATCCAGTTTTGACTCAGACTTATAAAACCTAGCAGGCCAAGGACAGGGCCAACACATAAACAGGTGAAACATCTCTCCATTTCATTATACAAATAATTAGGAAGTCTGGGTTTAAGATACAATAGCTTGTCTCCAGGACAATCTTAATTTCCCACCCCAACTCCTACCTACCTTTGTCCAGTGCCAAATACAGAGATAGGAGTTTCTGTGTTGCCTGGAGGAGGTGGTGTGCCTTCCTAGACTACGTCTAGAATAATCAACAGCAACTCACACTTCATAACCCTCACCTGGAAATGCAAAATAATGGTCCAGATCAGGCCCAGGGTCAGCTTGGGGTTGCCATCTGTGATGTCATCATTACGAATATTCACTAGCTTCACCTGAAAAAGAAAAGAAAGACTCAGAGTCCTGTATCTCTAAGTTTTGATTTGATTTTTCACACATTTTCATTTTTGACATATAGATAAATTACTTTTTGGTGTAAGAGTGTGAATTTCAGAACATGTACGGTTTGGGGTAGCCACTACACATACCAGTTCCATTATTCCAAAAAGGTCCCTTGTGCTGCTCCAGCACTGCAGTAAAACTACCACTTCAAACTCCTGATACTCACTAGAGTTCCTGGCTGCCAGCTCTACTTCTTCCAGAATGTCATACATGTGGAAACATATAGCGTGCAACCTTTTTATATTGGGTTACTTTTTCTTCTCAGTGCAGTTCCCTTGAGATTCCCATCCAAACTGTAAAATAATTTGCCTTTTTTTCCCCTGCCAACTAGTATTTCATCCATGTAGATGTAGTGCCCTTTGTTTTATTCATAGACAGGCTTCTGGATTATTTGTAACTGCCAGGACATAGCTCAGTGGCATAAGAGCCTGCCTGGCAAGGGTTATTTGTAGCCTCTGGCAATTTTGAATAAAGTTCCTAGATTTATGTCGCACATGTTTTCATTTCTGTATATTCTTAGAAATCAGATTGCTGGATCATACAGTTTGTCTTTACCTTTAAACAAGTGACCATATCATTCTACACTCTCACCAGTAAAACAAGCTTACATGGACAGGTATTACAAGTTGCATTTTAAGTTAAATAATCAGATTTTTTTTAAAGGACAGGGTCTTGCTATATAGTTCAGCCTGCCACTGAACTCACTATATAGCCCAGGATGGCCTCAAACTTGCAGCAATCCTCCTGCCACAGACTCCTGAGTGCTGCAATTACAGGTCATGACACCTGGCTTTTGTTCTTTCTTAAGGTTAAGAGAGATCCTTTGAACTGGGGACTGAGGCACTGAGGCACTAACACAGAAGGATCACAGTGAACTTGAGGCCAACACAGACTACCAAACAAGACCCTGTCTCAACAAAAACAGGGAAGGGCCTCACCAGTCTGGCCTGCTTTCACCTCTAGCTTCTCTTCTTTGTCACATACATCCCTACCTACCATTCCTCCTATCCCTACTTTATTCCTCAAACCTCATTCCAACAACACATTGTACCCAGGCACACAAAGCTCTCCCTCATCTTAGTACAATCAATCACACCTGTGTGCTGCAAACTGAGGGGTTTGGTTTCTTGGGACATGGGATTTTTATACCAGAAGTATCCTAGTAAACCACCCTACTTCTTACCTCCACCTTGTTCATTTTTTCTGTCATTCTCATGGAATAAATTACTTTTTTGGGTAAGAGGCTGAGTCTTAAAACATGTATAGTTTCATATTCAACTGTGACAAACTGACCTGCATTGTTCTATCTCTTCCCTCAACTAAAGAACCCCTGCAGCCAGGTGTGTGATGCACACCAGTAATTCCAGCACTCAGGAGGCTAATGCAGGGGGAGGACTGTGGGATTCAGGCCAGTGTGAGATACATAGTGAGACTCTGTCTCAAGGAGGAAAAAAACCCAAAAATTATGATCTCAGAGAAACCTCACTTCTCCTGCACACTCATGTCCTCAGAGAATTCTTTCCTTTTTCTGTATCTCAGTCTCCCATACCTTGGGGATAGGGGCTGTAACAGGGATGGGTGAATCTGTCCTTCAAGCCTGAGATTCAGTCTTTCTAGTCAGTAGTCATTAACAATCCAGAGCTGGTGAGCAGGCAGTAGCAACTCAGTCCACACTCTTCAGTCTACCTCTGTAGCATTCCCCTCCAACTGGGAAACCTACCTCTTTGGCCAGATCACCTTTGACTCTCTATTGACATTCCTTCCCTGACTTCAGTGTAATTTTTCTTTTTTTTTTTTTTTTGGTGGAAGCGCTTATTCTCCCTGGCCCCCTCCATGACTTCAGCATCTGGCTGCTGTTCTCATTTCCTGCCTCATCATCTGCCTTTTTTCTTTCTTTTTTAATTTAGACAGAGCCTTGCTTTGCAATTCAAGACAGTCTTGGACTCACTCTGTAGCTTAGGCTGACCTTCAACTCAAGATCCTCCTACCTCAGACCCCCTAAGTCCTAGGATTACAAGCATGTGTCACCACACCTGGCTCCATCTGCCATCTTTCTTGACAATTTTAGCACTCATGTTGATTCAAATATGGGCACAACTTGCCTGCCTTCTCAAGTCTGAAGGTTTTCATTTTACTGTGCTTTGGATAACTAACTATACAACTATGACTTGGCCTTCACCCCCACCAAGAATGGCTCTAGAGACCCCCTCTGGGACTCAGCCTTCTCTGAGTCCCAGGCTCTTACTGCCCCAGATTTTCATTTTACAGTGGTAATCAAACTGACTTTTTGTCCTTATTAACATGTCTAGGTAATTGATTCTTCTCAATTTAGCTTATCCACTAAGCCCCCCCCCCATGAGGTTGCTTTAACTGCACAAAGATATGTTAAGCTGCTTCCTCTGGTACCACCCTACACCCTACACACTCCTACAGCCTCCACTTCTCCCACCAGTCTTTATTTATTACTTTCTTTCAACATTTAAGTGCCAATTATGAAACATGCATTATAATGTTGAAGGTACAATGTTAAGACTGTGCTCCCTGTCTTCATGGAACCCACACTGCACTGAAGCAAGCAGAAATAACAAGTAGTAATTGTTATATTAGAACATTACTATGCAAGCATGCACAAAGACAACTACCCAAGTTAATGAAAAATGCTGACAAAAGTAACAAAAATGATCTTACTCCAAAAATGTGTATGCTGTTTAATGCCATGTTGACTGTTGCTATTGCATGGCAACTCTAGCTATACCAAACCTTTTCCATGCAGGTCACTCTAAGGAGATGAACCCTGGGCTTCCTCACCCATCTTCCTCCCTTACCACAAGCCACCTTTTTATCTGCACTCTTCCTCTGTCCTTCTCACAGGATTGCAGAACAAGAGGCACTTTCTTTTTTTCTTTAAAGATAACATCAATTGTGCTTTCATTCTCATCCTTCAATCCCTGGATTTTGTTTCATTCATTAGGAAGCAATGGGAGAAAAGATTGTGTAGAAACCAGCAAAGCGGGGCTGGAGAGATGGCTGGGTGCAATAAGTGCTTCCCTGGCATGCACAAGGGCCTGAGTTCAATCCCTGATCCCACCAAAAAAAGAAAGAAACCAGCAAAGACAACTGGAGGACCATTAAGAAATACCTAGGAAACCTGAGTTAAAACCCAGTCTCTAACCTGTTTTGTATGATTTGCAACAGGTCATTTGGGCTGTCGTAGTCTGTATCTATAACATGAAGAACCTGGACTACTAGGTCTTTAGGGTACCTAATAAAGGAAACTATCTCTGATTCTTAATACTCTTCACACTCATTTTTAGTCTTAACTCTCTACTGGCATCTCCTATGTCTAAAAATTTGTTTTTTCCTTTCTTCCTTTCTTTCCTTCCTTATCTAGAGAGGGGAAACTTTTTCTTCCTCCTACATGTAGGCCCACTATACTTTTCTATTCTATTAAAACCATTCTCTGAAATCAGTACTGCTTAAGAGTTAAGACCTTCTTCTCAAACCTGACATCTAAGCAATAATCCAGGCCACTCTGCCATCCTGTTTTCATGATAACATGGCATTGTCATGCTACATTTTTTCCCCGGTTTTGTACTTTCTTTTGGATAGGGTGGCCCACAAGATGCCATCTTCCTTTTTATTTATTTGTCTTTTTTTGAAACTGGGTCTTGCTATGCAGTTCAGGCTGGCCTTGAGCTCACTTTGTACCCAGGGTGGTATTGAACTCACAGCAAACTCACAAAGATCCTCCTATCTCAGCCTCCCAAGAGCTGGGATTACAGGTGTGCACCACCACACCTGGCATAAGATGCCATCTTGTTCATGTACACTGTCGCTTCAAGGCTGCAAATTCTATGTAACATCTATAAAATGACTTCTCTACCCATAAGACAACTGCTCGTGAACAAGTTATAATTCAGAATGGGTCAGTCAAATTCATTTTTTTTTTTTTTTTTTTCCCGGAACCAGGGATTGAACTCAGGCCCTTGCGCTTGCCAGGGAAGCGCATATTCCACTGAGCCATCTCCTCGGCCCCCAAATTCATTATTTACTCAGGGCTTCCTAGAGTCATGAGAACATCTATAAATAGGACCTCATGGCCAACATTTCCTGGTGAATTGGGGAAAGCATGGGATGATTTTACCTGTCGCTGCTTCAGGAAGTCAAGGGCAATCTGCACATTCTGCAGCCTGTGAAAACGCATTCTGCCCTTCTCCCGGGGCTGCAAATGAAGAAAAAGGATGCTAATTTTAGTTATAACAATTTATTGACATATGCCCTTTCTTCTTTCCTTGCAAAGACCCAAAATCACACATGAATTCTTCATGGTTAAAGCCAGGCATGGAGCATTACATAAAGCATCCTTAAAAGCAGGATCTGTGTGTGGTTTACCAGGCTCTCTGTGCACCCCCCCATGGCCTTGCACACACTATGTATCTTACAGACACACAATCCTGTTAGACTACTAATGCTGAACCAGTGACACAGTGTTTCCATGGGTTCTTCTACAGTCATAGGTGGCAGAGCTTGATTCTTGATGTGAGGCTAATGAGAATAAAAACTATATATATAACTCTCTGGCTCCTAAAAATAAAAAATCACAGGTAAATGCTAGTGTAAGAAAAAGTCAGAAAGCCCTGATCACATATTGCAAAGGAAGAGATGAAGCCAACCTTACTACAAATCAAGCCAAAGGAATTCTATTAGAGGTGGCCAATTTCCAAGTGCATAGCAGAGAAGATACACATGCTAAAGAGAACTGAGGGGAAACAATCCAAAACAGAGAAACATTGAACAATGTCAATCTCCCAGGACAAGGGGTATCACTATAGGAAAGTGCCTTTCATCTTGCCATGAAATACCCAGAGTAAGCAAAACCTTTATAGTGGAGGTGAGTTCAACGTATTTACTTTAAAGACAACTATTTTCTGCTTTTAATCCTGTGTGTCACACAATTCAGGAGAAAAAACTTTCTCCATCTAGTGCCTCTGGTACCCTGTATAGGGCTCAATTATTATCTCCTAGAAAGTGAATAAAGCTTGTTTGTCTAACATGTACTACAGGAATGGCTGTCTGCCTCTGATCAGTCTTTTGCTTTCTCGCCCCTTTCATTCATTCAGAGACAGGGCTCATTACATAGCCCAGGCTGGCCTCACAGGTGTGCACCACCACATCTGGCTCCCATATTGTTTCTATTTTATTATAACTAGGCAACAAGACAGTAACTGGTCATAAAAATCACTAGATAATACCCAGTTCATTTATAAATGTCAATATGGTACCATAAAAGCCTAAAAACATATAAGGTAGCTCTGTGGTAGGTGTTTGCACAGAGGAAGCATTATTCCATGTTTACACAGGCTAGACGTAGCCCAGCACATGGAGGGAGATGGAAGCCCCTATCTAACCATCCTCCAACACATCCTTTTTTATCTTTATTTTTTTATTTTTTCTGTATTTTAGGGTGTTCAGGGCCTTACTACTAAATTGGACTCATAGTTATTCTCCAATTTATAGCCTCCCAAGTGCTGGGATTATAGGTGTGCACCACCATGCTCAGTCTCAATTGCCATCTCAGCGCACCCCGGGGGTTGGGGCCGGCACGGCAGGCCCAGGAATTGAACCCCTGGCTCCTGCACCTGTTGCAGGCACTTTAATCCACTGAGCTACCTGGCCGGCCCTCATCCTCCAACACTTCTAAGCAAGATTTCCCAAGTACAATAACTTGCAGACATGCTGGGGATTCTCTAAGCAATAGGATAACTTCTTAAATCAAAGATTTGGGAAAAAATCTTTTCAGCAAGAACCACTTCTCAGTCATTTCAGCTACACTAGTTGTAAAGATGTATAAAGAATGACAGTCAATGAAATGAGAATCTAAGACAGTGATGGCAAGCCTATGGCATACTCAATGCACTAGGCTGTTGGTAACATTATCACTGGTCTAAGGCAATGGGAAGTGAGATTAATTAGATGAAAAAGATGACTTTAAACTGGTCATGGTAACATATACCTGTACTTCCAGCACAGGGGAGGCTAAACTACAGAGCCAGAGCCAGATGCGTAAAATGTGACTTTAAGAGGACAGGGACCAGGCATGGAGGTATATGCCTGTAATCTCAGTATTTGGGAGGTCAAGGCAATAGGACTGCTGTAAGTTTGAGGTCAGCCTGGGCTACAAAGTGAGCTCAAGGCCAGTCTGGATTACACAACAAGACCCTATCTCAAAAACTAAAACAACAATAAAAGGACAGGGAATGGAGATACTGTATAATCTGATTCTGAAGAAAAGATTATGGTTATTAATTTAGGGTCTAAAGTGGAAATTGCTCCTCTTATACATGTTAATGCTTAATCCTAAGGCATTCTCTACCATAAATAAAAACAAATAGCCTAAAAACATGCAAGTTCAATCTTGGTCCTTTACAACCACTACAGATATTGACCAAGGCATAGTATATCCATGCAGTGAGTTTACAAACAACAGGCTGTTTTGAAAACAAAGGGCACATGTGGTAAGAGTCTGGAGGCCAAGAGGTGGAAAGAGAGCACTGTTAGTCTGGATTGGGGTGCTGGAAGCAACCGTCATGCTGTCAACTAAAATTTCCACAGTTCTGAAGGCCACCAGAAAGTTATGGATCTCCAGGTTACAAAGGGACTTGATATTTACAGATACCACGACTCTCTGTTCCAACCATTCCCAGATATAAGCAAAATAATTCCTCTCCAGAATCATCCAACAGTGGCAAGAGGCACAATTAGTTGACACAATTTAACCACTTTCTTTGGGACCCAAACTCCCATGTGGAAATAGGAGGCAACTGGTGATGGAGTTACTGGGGGCCTCTGGAGAACCTCTGCTTCTCTGATGGCCCTGCAGTGCCAGCAGGGCATCCACGTCCCCAAGAGGACCTACTACACCATCATCATCTTCCTCCTCCTGCTCCTCGACGTCTGCATGGCGCCAGGAGGGCATGCGCACGGGACGGAGGGTCTTCAGCCCTGCTGGCTCCTTGGCCACCAACCAAGGCAAAGACACAACAGAGGAACAGGAAATGCAAAACACAGAGAGATGAAATGGAAATGAATGCAACAATATTAGTTTGTTTATATAATTATTTATTAATTTACTATCATTTTGAGATGGGTTTTGCTATTTAGCTCAGCCTGGCCTTGAGCTCACTTTGTAGCCAAGGCTAGTCTTGAACTCACAGCAATCCTGCCTCAGCCTCTGAGTGCTGGGATTACAGGTGTATGCCACCACACCAGGCAACAACATTTTAGAAAGTGAAAATAAATACAAAAATGTCTTCCCAACACCAAAAGAAATACAAAATAAAATAAAAACCACAGCACTTGGTTACAGTGAACATTTCTTACGCTGAAACACATCTTCAGTCCTCCATGGCCACCTGTCCTCTCTGCTTTTGTGAATTAATTTTAGGGAGAAAAACATGGATGACAATAACAATAAAAGAAATACATGGGTGGCTTTGAGTGAAAAAGTGATAGCCTGTATCTCTAAATGCTTACAGAGTTAAAAACAAAACAAAACAAAAACCCAGAATTTCAAGGACTAGGAAAAATATATTGGAGCAATTGTTACCTGTTTTGTAATCAGTGTCAACAAAAAGGATCATTTTTCAACACAAATTTAAGTTTATCAAAGATATCAATCATATTGTCTAATAATATTAACAAAAATGAAATTCTGATTACTTAAATAGATTTAAGCGCAAGAAAAGAGCCAGAATTACATGTGCTAGTTGTGCTATAAAAGCTTCTATAAATTTTGGCCGGGGCTGGTGAGATGGCTCAGTGGTCTAAAGCACCTACTTAGAACAAGCTCAGCAAACATAG
>NDGN011402617.1:5154-27416 GCA_002564285.1 Tympanoctomys barrerae | reverse complement strand
CTAACGATTCGATTTGAAACTGTCTAATTGCTGTTTATCAATAAAATTCTGAAAAAAAATAAACTAAATTAGTACTGAGAAAAAAAAAAGAATGTTTAATTGGTCAAAGTAAAAATTTTAAGCATGAATTTCTACCTTCAAAAACTGATAGAAATTAGTAGTACAATTATTTTAGCTATCCTGTGCATACACATACATGATTTTCCTCCTTTCTTTTTTCTTATCTTTTCTCCTTTCCCTCATCCAAATTGTTATTTATTTATTTATTTATTTATTGGATACAGGCTCTTATACTATGCAGTTCAGACTTGTAGTGATCCTCTTGTTTCAGCCTTCTCAGAGCTTGGATTATAGGCATGAATTACCATGCCTGGTTTTGGTGGTGGGCACAGCACATATGGGGTTCTGGGGTTGGTACGACATGCAGTACTAGTGATCAAACCCGAGCCCTTGCACTTGCCAGGCAGGTGCTTAGACCACTGAGCTGTCTCCCCTGCCTGCATCCCAATTGCTTATTCCATATTTCAGTTTCTTTCCTGTTGACTATATCTATTTTATCTTTCAGATTTTATTTACTCTTTCAGATTCTCACACTAGGGAAATAATATGTTTACACATGTGGGTCTGATTTATTACACTTATGAATATAGTCTCTAGTTGCATCCATTTACTTATAAAAGTGTCCAGTTTATTTTTCCTTATAGCTGAGTAATACTCCATTGTATAAAATTGCCACATTGTTTTTATCCATTCCTCAGTTGATGGGCATTTCTCATTGAGTTCATCTAACAATAGAAGTGATAGTGACTTGGTGAGAATTTGTTGATCTCTTAACATGGTAGGTCACAGTATGCTTTGCAGCAGCTGTTTTCCAGTACACGCAGGGTCACACTTTCTAGCTTTATGATGGATAACTAGATGTTGGAGTATCATCTTAGACATGTCGTGCTTCTGGAATAACTCATAATGCTCACAGATTACCTCATTCAATTCTTAACATCTCACACAGGGCAGGCCCTAGGTGGAGAGCTATGAGCATTGTTAGGCGCTACGGGCATTCTGTACAACCCTGGATTTGTCTACTTTTTTTTCTTATGGCACTTTTCTCCTTGGCAATTGGTTTTCCACACACAATTGGATTTTCTGAGCTATACCATCAAGTCTACTTTTCTTTGCTTCAGGAATTTCTTTTTGTATTTCATGTAATGTATGCCTCCTTGGGATAAAATCTTTTGGCTTCTATATATCTGAAAAAAATATAGTTCTTTGTGTTTGAAAGATATTTTTACTAGGTATGGAATTTTAGTTTTCTTCTTATTAAAAACACATATGACCCAAAACTGATAATGGTTTGACTTGTGATGTTTCAATTGTGCAATGGTACAAAGTGATATGTATTCAGAAGAAACAATTTGTTTTTGTATTTGATTTTTGAGACAGGACCTCTTTATAGTTTAGGCTTTCCCTGAGTTTATATAGCCCAGGCTGGCTTAAAACTCACAGAGATCTTCCTGTAGCTTTGTGAGTGCTGGAATTATGGGCATGTGCCTCTATGCCCAGAGCTTGAAACCATACTTTGAAGTTTTGTGTCTTGCTGGGATGAGTGCTTTGTCACTCAGTACTGTCCTGTGATGCGGGATAGAGGCAGCGCACTGCAGCTCCAAGTCAACCAGGGGATCACAAGGATAACCACGGTAGATACTATTGGTTACATGGTTACACAAACTCTGAAGTCAGGTGATATTTATGCTAATTTTTGGGAAGTGTGAGTGGTATTGCAATTTGAAAGCAGAGGATAAAGAGAGAGAAGGACCTTGAGCAGCACAATGCACCAAACCCTGTGTAATGCAGGCACAGGTAACTGAAAATAGTAGACAGGTTGTTTGATTAGATCAGAATTCTTAGTGGTTTTCCAGGGAAGAAATAAAATCAGACAGAGAAAAAAATGTTTTCAAAGTGTGATACGGTTTTATACATAAAGCTTCATTGCCCTTGACACCTCTCTGGTTCACTCTTCTATATCAAGAGTTGTCATGGCTGTGTCTTCTTCCTGCTGCCCGATGGGCAAGTTCTCAAGGCTAACAGGCTCCTAAACACCTCTGTCCAGCTGTGCCTTCCAAGTTTTAGAAGAATTAAGAGAAAATGAAAACTGTCATCCACCGTGTGGTAGCATTGCCTACTTTAATTGATCTAACTGCTTTGGCTGAGATTCTTTATTGAGTTACTTTGTTCACTGCTCTCTGAGTAGTGCTTTTGGCATCTACGAGCTCTTATTAGATGTGCTTAGTGGTGTGCGTTTATGGAACAGGATGGGAGCAACTAGGACAATCTGCACTTCTAAATGATTCCATTCATCTCACAGAGGCATCACTGCCTCCCTTACAGCCTTCCTAAATCCCTTTTCATTTCCTCCTGGTTCTCCATGGCTGTGCATGTCCAGCCTTCCACCCCCTGCCACGTGTGCTATTTCCAGTCCCAGTTTATTTAGGCACAGTCTCTACATGTGTATGTTGGTTTTTCCAGTGTATCTAGCATCCTTTTTCCACCAGCTGCCTTATTTTACAAATAATACCAGTTGGTCTCAAACAAAAAAATAAATAAGGCCTCTTCTGCTCCTGGGGAAGCCACCTGCCTTCCACCTCCACAGCAATTTCCCTCCATTCTGTTGATCTTGGGTAAACTGTGGAACTGTAAATGGTGAAGTAAAATTTCAGAGTCATTTGCCTGAGCAGTTTATATTCTTTGGAACTACACCAGCCACCCGTTGTATCTCAAGTAATATTCAAATAAATTTTTTTGACCTCTTGTTGCTCATAAATTTCAGTTTATGTGTGAGCTATGTTTTCACATTTCTTGCTTTACTTTAATTTACACCAGAGGTGGTAGTCACAGGTTGATGAGTAGCCCATAGAAACAACCATTATGAATATTTAAAATATATGTCTTGTGCACATGTACTTACATATTTCAATTTTTGAGCATTAACAAAGCAGAGAAGAAGCAAACACCATGAGCAGATAATTCTTTCATTTGTTCAACCAAAAGTCTTTTCCAGAATGACTAGAAATTTCTGGTAGCCTGTTTTGGGACCATAAATATGAAGAAGTTCATCAATTCAATCATTCAAAAAAAATAAAGTGAGTATCAACTATGTTCTTGTCTCTATTCTAAGTTCTATGGATGAATAAGACAGGACAAATCTATCATCCTTAGAACTCACATTCTAGTATATTATGGAATGTATGAAGGAATGGCAAGGATGAGAGCTGAATTGGATGTTTTGCATACTGTACTAATCTTAATTGGATATTTTGTATACTGTACTAATATCAAATTCTCATAATCAGCCTATATAGTATTATTGTTGTTATTGTACCCCCTTCTCAAATTCCTTAGTTTTTCTACTAGGTCCTTTTCTTATTATCTCTATCCAATCAAAGTTCACATGGATGAGATAGATAGACAATTATCATAGGTACTGTAGTAAAGATCCTAGGGCACTGGGAAAGAGGCAACACTCATTGCCAAAGCAGGTAAGGACCTTTAACCTTATTGGGCATACACACTTTCTGGGAAGCTTTGTCAAATGTTGATTTCTGGGCTTCTACTTGAGAGATTCTGATTCAATAGATCCTAGTGCAGGAAATGACAGGCTGTGCTTTGACAAATGCTACAAGTTCTTCCAACAGAATACTTGGACACACAGAAGCCCAAAGCAGGTCTTATAGGTTGTTCCTTCTGGCATCCAATGCCTCCAAATTTATTTCTTGTTTGTATTCTGGTATAATACATATCATTGTCAGATAGACTTCTTTATACATTTTTGATTTAAAAATATCATCTAATACTTTATTGTGAATTACATCATTAAGTGCACTATCTTTGATAAGGTACAAGGTAGAATTGTAAGTAGTAGAGGCGAAACTTTATTTCTAGAGCATGACTGAGAGACTAGCCATCAAGTCTGCTTTTCACTTTCTTATAAGTCAGTGCTTCACAGCTATATCCAAAAGGTGATGCACATTAAGGCCTGCTCAGAGCTTCTGGACCTTATCTTAACTCAAACCTATCTCATGTACTATTCCTTTCTGAACTGGCTCTTCTTTCTCTGTTCATATGTCTCTCAATATTTTGTCTCCTGGAACCACCCCAGACTTCCAGACATAAATTTACCTCTTCAAATCATTGAAGATAAGTCTCAGTCCCTTTTGGTATGGGTATGACCATGTGCTCCTGGGAATACTGTGGATTTCAGGTGGGATTCTTGGTCTGTACCCTCCACGGTGCAAGAAATACTGCATTGGTTTTCTTTAAATCAGCAGAATACAACTTTGATTCCTCACTCGTTCTGGTTTTGGGAAATTCAAGTGACATGTGACACTCCAGACCTGTCGTAATTACTTCCCTCATTTCTGAGACAACATGCCTGACACCCTCAAGGCAAAGCTATTTATTTTGGCTCACAGATGGTAGGGATTTAAGTCATAGTCTACTGGCTCCAGGCAGGAGAGCATGACACATGAGTATGGTGGAGGAATAGCTGCTCATAGTGTCCAGGAAGTAGAGAGAGTTCAAGGAAGGACCCAGTGAAGGAAATACACTGCTGTGGGCTGGCCACAATGACCACCTCTCTGACTAGACCTCACTTCCTAATAGCAAGTCAGCTGTAAGCCCCATAATCCAATCATCTTCCAAAAGCTCCATGCATGACCATGTGAGGCTTAGGGAACATTTAGATATAAGATGTTATAGTCAGGGTATGTGATGGAATAGATTTTTAACACAGGACATACAATTTATAGGACTATTTTATAGTAGTCACCCAAAAAGGCAAATGCAGAAGAGCATAAGAAATCTGTTCTTGCACTAGAGACTCAAAGAATCCAGATGAGGGCCTGGTTCCCATGGCAATGCCACGCCTGAGTCCAGCTGAAGACCTAGAATCCAGTGCAATGATCCCCAGTAGTCCTGCTTCAAGCCTAGAGCCATCTATATCAAGGACTTGCATTGTGAAACCTAAAGGCCAGTGGTGGAAGCCAGAAAATCTGTGCTAGTGGGATGAAGTTTCTGTGCCATCGGGCTAAGAGACTTGTACTGAAGCCAGGAAGCGATGCTCAAGGTAAGGAACAGAGCTCTACTCCAAAAGAATCACAGTCATCCTCAGTGACAGCAAGGACCTGAGCACCTCAAATAATAAAAACAGCTGAGTTCCTATCAGGAAAACCAGGACAACAAGGTTCTCCAGGACAATCAATAGCTCATCATCTTCTCTGCTATTCTCCTTTTATGCTATTGGCAACAATCCTTAGGTGGCCCTCCACACCCAGTACCACACTGATTCAGTTCAGCTAGATGTTACAAATTACCCATTGTTAATCTACTACATAAACCATAACAAGGTCTCAGCATCCCAGGATCTTAGGAGCTCCAGACCACTAGGGAAGAACTTCTGGTCATAGAAAGTGACCCACTCTGCTTAGGGCTACTCATCATTCCTTGGAGATGTTTTTTTTTCACAGCAGTATAGACCCCAGTGGAATGTGTGTATGTATGAACTACTAAGAATATAGGAGTTTTAAGGAGGCTAGATACAACTTCCACAAGACCAAAGTCTCTTGTGCACACATTGCAACTTCATTTGAGTTGTTTTCATAGTACTCCCAAGCAGTAACCTTCACAAGTTCAGCGGGAGACCTAGAGCCCACGACAGTGTCATATGCAAGTCTGTTTCAAGGACCTCCACTGGGAAGATCCAAAGGCCAGTATTGGAAGCTAGAAAGTGGTGACACTGATCCTTCACCCTACTGGCTTGTCACACGGATGTCCTCATATGAACTCAGCTGTTCTTATCATCTGAGCAGCTTTAGTCCTTGCTGTCCCTGAGGATGACTGTGGTTCTTTTGAAGAGGAGTTCTGGTCCTAACCTTGGGCGTCTCTTCCTGGCTCCAGCATGGATTCCTTAGCCTGGTGGTACAGATGCTTCATCTCACTGGTGCACACGATCGCAGCATTCCTTAACAGTCTAAGAAGCAGAGCTTGTAGACCTATTCATAGAGGGAGCTAGCACAATATCTTTGACTAGTTTATAGGTTTTGGTTAAGGTAAGCTGAGCAATTTTTTTCTTTCATATAAGTCACTGTGGGAAAAATATTAAGAATTCGGCTATTTGCTTTGCAGCTGGAGAAGAGAGAAATGGACTTTCTTCCTTTTCTTTCTTTCTTTCTGACTGCATCTTTGGGGGAAAAATAAGATTGAAAACTTATTAAATACCAGGATGTGGGCTCTGTTATCTTATTGAATTTGCTAGCATATTTAAAGGAAAATATTACCTCCAAGTCATAATTACCTCCAAGGGAACAAGCAGACTGATACAGGTTTAATTAAAAAAAAAAAAAAAAGGTATTTACAAGAAAGTAAAGTGACTTGCCACTGCCAGGAATTAATGTGAGTATCAACTCTTAACATCAAAAATTTTTTTTCAGGGCTGACCAGATAGTTCAGGGAATTAAAGAGCCTGCTTAGGCAGATTCAGGGATCTATATTTGATCTTCAGCATGCCATGCTGGCCCCGTCCCTGGGGCATGCTGAGACTGCCAATGAGACTAGGCGTGGTGGTATGTACCTGTAATCTCAGCAGCTGGGAGCCTGAAAACAGGAGGATCACTATGAGTCTAATCTGTGCAGTCAGACCCTGTAGACCTATACTAAATTAAAAAAAATTGTTTTCCACATCACTGTGGGTCTGTTATCATTATAAATTTGATTAAAAGGATTATATTTCCCAAACTCTCCTTTGTAGGAACCAGTACACATTTAAATTGCTAAACTGTTTGCCCATTTATTATGATAACTGTAAAATATCTTTAATATTTAGAAAGTCAAATATTTGCAAAGGTCTAAGTCTTTTCATTTTAAGGTTTCTTTAGTTATTGCTTATGGGTATAAAAAAATCAACCAAGAGACAAGAGAAATCAATTTTTGAGTCCTAGATTGCCATAGCTATTGATATCCAACTCCTACCTTTCTTTATGTCTTCTTCCACAAGGAAGATGCATTTATTATGAAAAAGATAAAATTTATCTTTTCGTAAAAAGCAATCCTTGTGCTCAGATGGAACTCCTCCAGTGCCTAAATTCATGGTGGGAAAGTTAGGCCATGTTCTAAGGTACAATCTGGCTTCAGCGTGGCCTACGGCTACAGTGACCGAGGTCCACGCAAGGCCTCGTTCAACTTTGAATTCTCCATAGAAGTAATTGATTTTTTTCTTTTTCCAGGATCACAGAATATTTGCCTTAGGCATTCTTCTTCCCCGGGCAATTTCCATCTTGCATATTTTGAATGCAGCCATTTTCTTTCTTTTACCTTTAGAGAAAAGGTAGAGAACAGCTACCTTTCTCTCTGCATGGAATAATCACTTTGAAATTTTTAACACTGCTATCCATTTCCTTACCTTTAGTGCAAGAAACATTTGCTTGACATTTTGGAAGGCCCACCGGGTGTAGCTTTCAATAAAAATATCCATAAGCTGGAGTAGAGCTACCAGGTAGTAAGATGACCTTCCTTGGAGCTGAAACATCATCAGGACCATGAAATTCAAAGGCAGAATCAATCTAGATGATCTGAATGACCTATTTACATATTTATAACAAAATAACACTTTATTCCAATAAATAGGTAGAACTAACCAGTAGACAATGGGAAAAATATTGGACTATTTATGTTTATTTTCAAATAATTAGCTAACTCAAAGAGAAATCATTTGCATACAAAGATATCACAGTGAGGATAAAAAAAAAAGATATAGGAGGCATCATAATTTGTACTCTTGTTCTTGTAACTCCTAGATTTGATCCTGATTTATTGAATGGCCACCATACCCTAGGTAGTATTCTAGACACTGAGGCTACAGTGATGACAGAAAGAAATAATCGTAATTATTATCTCCTGAAAGTAAATGTCAAATGCCCTCAAGCAAATCTTGTTAAGCACCATCTCTGCTGTTAAAAGCTTTTTAGACTGAGGAGGGAGCACTTATTTCACCTCATTCAAATAAGGTAGGAGAAAGTAAAAATTATGAAAGAATGGTGGGGGGGGTATAAACTTTGAAAAGGCTTAGCATGGATTAGGAACTTCTTCTAATAGCAGCATTCTCAAGACAACTCCAAGTGCAAAGGCCCTGAAGTCTCAATGTAGTGAAGAAAAACAAGAACAATGAGCCGGGAGCAATTTCAGGGAGGGGACTGGTGGCAGACAAGGTCAGAAGCTAGATAGAGAGGGTCTTTCAGATCATGGTACAGAATAGGGAAACCACATATGAGAAGAGGCCTGGCTCTTTTGGGGTCCTTTTGAGGGCAAGGATTTCAATTAGAAGCCCAGACTTTGAAGTCTGTGACAAGGTGTGGAACTTACTGTGAGTTAGGCAAGCTAAATAATCTCTCTGAGCTTTGACTTCATCTTCAGCATATTTGGAACAAGCAACATCAGAGTTGTTTTGACCGTTAAAAAGGCAAAGATAAAAATTGGAGAGTGGTTTCGAGCACAGCAGCACTGAATAAATACATTTGTCATGACTCTCTGCTGTTGGCAGTGTTTAAAGAGACTGTTGCACTTGGCATCCCGCACGGGAGACCATTGCAGAATTTGAGTTTCTTGCAAAGGAATTATTAATAAGGGGCAGATCAACATTCAAATTTAGGCCTTGCTAACTTCTAAACTTTTTTTCTCTCCTTTGCTTGATAATTTTAAGACTGAAGTTATCAGCTCTGGAAGTAATTTGGAGGTGGGCAGTGACAGCAGAAACAAAAATTAAAAGCATGACTCTTGAATTGGTCTTAGGTTTCTGCAGTGCTGCCAGGCCAGTGCCGCCAGGCCAGTGCCGGGCAAGGAGATATTGGGTAAGAGTGTGTGGGACAGGAGAGATGGAGTTGCACACAGTTCTTAATGGGAGGGCCTAGGGCCATATGTCTTGGTTGATTTAGATGTGCATATGCCCACAACAAGACATTGAACAAGAGGATATCTGGGGGAGGGGGATATCTCCATATGCTCTTCTAGGACTATAAGAAAGTGAACATGAAGCTACATGGACTAGAAAAAGAAGACACAAATCCTGACATTTACTTACTAGTGCTGGCTAAAAAAAACACGAATCTTCAACTTGCATGTTCTCAGCCTCACAGGAACTCTTAGCTGGTCATATCTGTAATAAAGGGAATGAAGGATATTGTAAAGTTAACTTAAGATCATTATAGATAGATACAGGAAGAGGAAGCAATAATATGAGTTTGACAATAGGTTTGGTGTTTTGTCCAGGCTCATTGAACAACCTTCTATCCAGTAGAAGAAATCTTAAGGCTAAGTCAAGCAGAGTTCTATGGAAAGGATCTCAGAAAGAATGTTTGAGTGGCTCTCTGGAACCCAGAAGTCAGTGGGATGGGCTTTAATGACAATATAAAATGGCAAGCATAGTGTTTACCTGAATTGAAGATGCTCTTTGACATGCTTTGAACTTGGGCATACAGCACAAGTTTCTGCACCAGTATTATGGTCAAATCTGGGAGGATATAGTATAAGCAATGTGGGGTCGAGGGTCACAGGGCTCCTATACCAGCATAATTGTCATACTGAGGTGAGACAATGGGAGCCAAGGTTAGAACAAGGCTGGCTATGTATACATGCTCAGTGAATGGAGCAAGAGGGGGATGGGTGAATTCTTTGGAAGGCAGATCATTCATGTGAGGTTGTAGTTGTTGTATTCTGTTATATTCCTTCCTGTGTCATTCACATCTCTTAGGAAAGTTTAATTATTCCCGTTTATACTTTAAGTTTGCTAGAAATAGCTAAGGTTCCTTGAGACTAGACTGGCACTGTAGAGAGAGGGGGGTGGTATTAATAAAAACAATGCACTTTCATGATCTTCTTGCATGGGTGATTGATTCAATACTGAAAAGGTACATTACACATGACTACATCTTACTTCTAACATTTAAAAATCGCTTTGCATTGAACAACTGAGCAGAAACAAGTCTCAGGCTGATTATGCAACCTTCCATAATGGGAGAAGACCTGAAGCTTTGACCAAAACCTGGCTATTTCAGATGCTCAGGTGAGAGTGGTTCAGCCAGTCTGTGGAGGGAAAGGATGGGGCATAGCAGGTGCGCTGGTCATTCGTATAAACCTTGGCATACAAAGATGTTTTGCAAAGCAGCCCTAGAAATCACCCAAGGGGAGTTATTTGAAAGGTCTTTTGGAGAGCAGGGCTTTGGTTGTATCACTCGAGGCCCTCTTCCAATCAACATTCTCAAGCTATCTTGGGTGGATTGCTCATATTCCTCATTCAGAGTAGGCTGTTTTGGACAAGATAGAACATGAAAGCATAAAAAGGCTGGATAGAAAGTTAATAATTTAGGTATTTTTTTTCCTTGCAGAAGATATGGGAGAGATTAACTGTTTTAGACAACCTCACACATTGTATTTTTTTAAGAAAATATTTGCTTGGGGGCCTGAGTTTTATTTTAACCACAGCATGTTTCACAGGGCTCTCACAGCTGATGTAGTAGCAGGGCATAACTTAGCAGCCCTAGAACAAAGTTATGCAGCGTGTATGTGTGGGGGGAGAGTTTCTCTATTTCCTTGTTTTTAGTTCGAGAAGAATCAAACCTTCTGTGTAGCCTGCCTGACATAGGCCACAGCCTTGTCAGTGGTTCCTTAATTAACAAAGAGGTTTTTATTTATCCAGTGCAAAGCTTTTCTTACCTCCCTTCCCTATTCAGCCAACTGGCCATGCAAATCAGCACGTACTGAGACCTCAAAGAAATCCAACAGTGGACTTGAAAGAATCCATGTGACAAGCTGCATGAGAGTTTAATAAATTTGGTCTTTCCTTTCTTCCCCCCTTGGATTCCATTTTTACAAGACTCTGATGTGCTTTCTGTAGTAAGATTCTGGGCTTCTAAGAAGCCAAAATGATGGAAGGGGGTCAGGGAGCTGGCGATGGTAAGGGTGCATCAGGAGCATAATGGTAAGGGTGGCTTGGACCACAGCCAATGCTTGGACAATTCAGAATTGATGAAGATTCATGCTTTTGGGGGAAAAAACCTGGAAAAGCCACAGTGTGAAATATAGTAGTCTTTTTATCTTATGGATTCTACACTGCCTGTGTTTCTTTCCCCTAAATACCTCAGGCTCATTTTAATTTCTTTCTTTGAGAGAGTCACAGGATGGACACAAGGAATGGGACCTTCGCTTGTGGGTTGTGGCCTCTCTGAGCAGCTTGCAGGCCGTTAGCTTATCACTGTGATGGAAGCTCCCACCTCTGGCAGACAGTAATGGATCTGTAGAGGTGGTGTTACAGCCATCAGTCTCCATACATTCCAGGGAGCGAGTGTGACCTACACTCTTGAGGAGTGGGATGAGGAGGGTGCCAGGTTTTTCTACGTTTCACTTTCAGCTGATCTGTCAAGGAAGGAATCAGCACCAAGACACATGAAGACTGTATCAGTAATCTATTCCAAAAGTCATTCTTCACCAGAAATAAAGGGGAAAAGTGAATGATTAATAAAGGATAAAATGGTGCCCAGATACCCCTAGAACCCAGTGTTAGAGAAGCTCATCTAAGTGTCTTTCTCAACACCTCTAGGTAAAACAGTGAAGGGTGGAGAGAGGTAACTGCGAGCTTCCTGGAGGTCAGTGTGGACAGACAATAGAATGCTTGTCCACTAGGTCCTCAGGAGGGGAGGTGATATTTTAGTGCTTACCAGTTACTCGTGAATAACGCTGCTTTTGCAGCAAGAGTGGAGTCATAGGATTATCTCTGCCCAGTGGCTTTGCTGGAAGTGGACTGCAGCCCAGAGAATGGAGATCTGCTACATGTTGCCATTACCTGGTTGGGACATCCATGGAAGGTACATGCTAAGGTGGAGAGATTACTGGAGCCCTGACTCACTGGACAAGAATGCCTACTAAGTCACGCCACATCTCTAGTGATTGAAAATTAAGTGTTTGTTGTGGTAAAACACTGAGAGTATGAGTTTGCCCACATTAACTACTAGCAATAATTGTCACGACTAGCGGGGGGCTGTTGGGCTTATTGTTCCCCACATACAAGTTCTTCTCCAGAACAGGCTGATAGAACCCTGTTTCTGTCAAGTCTTGCCAAACCTCCACCATTTGTCACAAGGTTATTTTATGTGATCCCCGAGTAGTAATCAATGACAAAAAAGAACATCTCTGAATTGTTAAGATCTCTGTAGCTTGAAAATTGGGAAACACTTCCTATATATTCAGACATTTCTTCAAAACATTAATATACCAACATTCTAGATGCATCAGCAACAAAACATAGATTTGATTGCCTATGTTCATCCAACAAGCATGCGCTGGGTGCTGCAAAAGTCCAGCCAGTCTTCTAGGTACTAGGACACAGTGGAATTTGGCTTGCTTCATGGCTCTGCATCCATCCCTGCAAGATGGGTGATTATATAACATGTCAGAAGGCAACATGCCCAGAAGCTGAGCTAGGTGCTGACACATATCAATGATCTCCTCCTAAGAACCCCATTAGGTAAGAATTTTGTCTTTACTTTTTCTTACAGATAAGGAGTCTAAAAGCTAGAAATCTCGCAGGTCACAAGGCCAGGGACTGCGGAGCATTCTTAGCGCCCCAATTCCACACCCTGTGTATCCTTTTTCACTATACAGGAGTTGTTCCAAGATTCCTTCTCAGACCAACCATGATAAGATTCTGAGAGGTTTTTCTACGGTCAGCTTTGCTCAGTAAGCATGGAAAGGTCTCTTTGCTTCCTGTCACCAGTCTTTTATTGAAAAAGTGTCTACAAGGCAGAAAAAGATGTTTCCCAAGAAACATAAAGTAAAGTTTTGTTTCTAAGAGACATGGAGGTACACCTTATAGACAACATTTAGAGGAAATCTGGTCTGGTCCACTGACTTCTTCTGGGAATATGACACATCTCCACTTCTGGTGTACTTGTTTAAGAGAAGATAGATAATCTCTTTGCATATTTACTCTCCATAATCTTGTCTGTGGGCCATCAGGGAGATTTTGGTTTCAATTCTAAGTGTGTTTCCTTTGATTGAGACTTCAGTAAAAATTGCAGAGTTACCATGTGTTAATCTATAAAAAGAGAATTATAAAATAAGTGTATAGTCCTATTGTGAAGTTTTAATAATGATGATTACTGAATTTGGAATGGGGAAGGAGGTGGGAATGAAAAGAAGTTGCCTGACATCACACTGTATCCCTCAAGTTCTAATTCCAGAAAAAGCACCACCAGCAAGTTGCAGGCTCAGGAGTCATCTTGTTGTTTAGCCAATGAAATTGCCAACTCAGTGAAATATTGCCTTTGATGCTTTTGCTCCAGGGACTTTCTCTTTAATGGAGTATAATTAATTATCATCATCCACTCTCTCTTAGTAATAATCTTTTACAAGCACTGAGCATTCCAGATGCATGCTGTTGTCTAATATGTAGGCCGGAGAGAAGTGGATTTTGGGTGGATGAAAACGACATCCCTGGAGAGCTGCTGCCTTGGGGCATGTACTTCCCAAGACTGCAGCTCAGTTGGCAAACAGATCTTTGGAAGCTAGAGGTTCTCAGCAAGTCTGTGGAAATTTGGGTAAACTCACAGAATGGCCTGAGAGAGTGGCACAGAGTGGACACAGCCAAGCTCTTCTGCGGGGGGTGGGAATGCAGAAGAAAGTATGAGATTGGCTTGCTTCTGAGAAGCAGCCCAGATGCCAACCTCAGTTCTGATGCTCTGAGATGAGTCTTCTAGGTTGCCAATCTCCAACCTGAGTGGGTCATAATATGTGCTTTTGCTCTTGATCTCACTCAGGTGTTGATGAAGATGGCCAAAGTCATACAACTGGATGGAATAGGGCTCTTCAAGGACAGGTGCAAAATAAATATCACTTATTAAGTTTGACTTCATGATGATAACATGCCTTGGACTAGGGCTGCAGCAAATTGTCCCTCTGCCTGTGACACTTCCTAAGGCAGTATTCTGGTGAAGAAGGTGGAGGCTGAGAAGACAAAATGGGGAGAAGTACATTCACAAAATGCTGAAGCATCCCAGTACTTCACTAAGGATCTTTGACTCTCTTATTTTATCCCTACTACCTCTCTTTGAGGTTGTATAGATGAAGAAATTGAGGCCTAAGGAATTTATGACCAGTTAACTTAGAAGAAACCGATCTAAACCCTGGTGCAGTGGGGTCCACAGGGCTGTTCTTACTCTGCATAGGTGGAAAAATAAGGGAAAGAGTATGTGCAAGCTTGGAAGGGAATGAAATGACATTGGTCGTCCTTGCACCGGCCTCCTGTCTTATTCCATTGGCCTCATACTGGCCCTCCAGTTGCATCCACCCTAAGAGATCAGAAATGACAAAATGGATAAAACTTCTCCAATCCCATGGAGCATTCTTATCGCAATACCCCATTACCCTTGGCTCCAGCCCTCCTGCCGCTGCTGCTGGAAAAGAGGCTTGCTCGACTCCCTGCTCTAGTGCAGGAGTACACTCCTCCCACCTCTGCTGCTGCCCCACCCAGAATTTCTCTCTGGTTCCTAGACTTGCCAAGCTCCTGGTGACAGGGAAATCAGGGGAAGAACATGGGCTGCCAGGCTGTGTCAGGTTCCTGAGACCCATCTGGGAAGATCAACAGAGGGCCCTGCCCTTCTGAGCTTCCTGGGCCGCTGCAAAGATGGAATGCCAGAGATAAAGTTCCTTCCCTCTTCCCTCACTGGCTCTCTCTTGCTGATGGAGCCTGCTTATTTTAGTCTCTGGAAGAGATGGAGGGGACCTTCAGCATGGCAGTGTTGTGGGTGAGGCACTCTTGTCCACTGCAGGACAGACTCACACCCCACTCGTAGTGCTTGGCCCTGGAAATACTTCTCTCTTTTTCCCTCCTTGCCGCTCTTATTACCCCCTACTATTATAACGTTTTCTCACATGAAATGTACTAAGAGAAACAGTATACAAGGAGTCAGTACTGAAGAGAATGAGAATATTATGATTCTAAGAAATTGATTATTTGTATTATAGCTTCTCTAACAGTTAAACTGGAATGGAAAAATGTGGAGAGAGAGAGAGAGAGAGAGAGAGAGAGAGAGAGAGAGAGAGAATTTCTTATTGAAGTCAGCCATTAAGAAGTTCTCACCTGTAAGGTATGACAATTACTACATAGGGTGGTTGAAATATACAGTGATTTTTTATTTTTTGCCTTTTTGAAACATAGTTATTCTTTGCAGGTCAGGTTGGTCTTAAACTCACTTTGTATTCAGGCTGGCCTCAAACTTGCAGCAATCCTCCTGCCTAAGCCTCTTCAGTATAGTGAACATTTAAAGTAAAAACTCATTATAGTGAAAGATGCATTGCTATGAATCCCCCTCAGAAGAGCTGCCCTTTCTTTGGACACTCTTATCCCACTATTTTTGCCACTTTCTGAAGTAGTTGTGGAAGTCCTCTTTTGTGAATGTCTTTTTTTTTGTTGCTGCTTTAATGTCCTGAATTTATGCAACCTGTTTAAACATTGCGATGTGTGTTCATCCACCTTATACAGCAAATCTGCATGGCTTCCGGCCCTTCTCCAAAGTCAAATGTCCATGAAAGGTAAATGTTTTGCATCAATCCAGGACATCAAAACAGCCATGACAATGCACTTAGGGACATAGAAAATGACTTCCTCAACTCCTGAAGAAAGTGGCAGAAACTATAGGATAAGAGTTGTGGAGCAAGGGGGAGTAGTTTAAGGGGAATTAATAGCAAAGCATCTTCTACTATAATCATTTTCAAAAATTCAAGTGAACCAAATAGGTCAGTAGATTAAAGCCCCTGCAGCCAGGAGAAGCAGCCAGGAGATTCCATCTCCGGGCCTGCCGTGCCAGCCCCAGCCCTTGGGAGGCTGTAAATAGGCAGATCACTATGAGTCTGATCTAGAGGTGAGATCCTGAACACCCTGTAGACCCTTCCCTATAATACAAAAAAAAAAAACCCAACAAAAAACAAAAAACAAAAAAACAAAAAACCTCAAATGAACACCATATTTTGTCTATATTGTTATTACTGTTACCTAAAGAGACAAGTTGTCTTAAATTCCAGGCTATGGAAACAAGTTCATATACCATTTTAACAACTTCCTGAGCAGAACTATGATTAAAGTGTGAGTAGGCCTCTTAAAATCACACAATTTCTAATCTCCAACATTCTCGATGTTTAGCGCTTATCTCACCAAAAATTCTTTCATAGGTATTCTGCATCCACGGCCACAGACCAAGAACTGCAGACCTGGTGGCCCACTTAGTCACTGTCTTTTGCTGAGATCCCTTTCCCAAAAGGCCTTCCATGCGGGACACTCTGCAGAGGGCTTCACAAGCATTATTCCATCTCCATGAGAAAGAATCATGTTTTTCAGAAGAGTTAAAAATGTTAGGCAGCCGGTTCGGGTGCAGGGAACCACTGAACGGCAGAGCAGAGTGTAAACCTGAATGTCCCAGGGTAAGGGCCACGTTTTTCATCTGACTGTTGGTGAAACTTTTGAAAACCCAGCCGTTAACATATCGAGGCTCCCACTTACTTACATCTTGCTCTGTTGTTGACTGCTGCAAAGCAAATCATTTCAAGGGTTGGTGCGATTGACCGGGAAACATTTTGTCGATATTCAGATTCTGATTGTCAGAAAGTCAGGACAGGGCTCCACAGTGTCTTGAGCTTCAGCTGAGATGACTCAAATGATTGACAGTTGGAATGACTGTGGCTACATGATACATTCATGATGACTACATGATGACTCTCTCAGTCACGTGTCTGGGATGGTGTAATCAGGAAGATGTGCTTTAGCTTCTTTGGTATCATGGCTAAAGCATAGTGGTTAGGTACTCCTCTTACGTGGATACTCAGGGCTCTAAGATAGAAAGTCCCAGTGAATAAAGTGCAACCACATGGCTCTGTACCTCCTTGCCTTGCCATCATCTGACCTGTTCTATGTCACAAACCTGCTCAGTTAAGGAGAGGGAACACAAATGCCGCATCTCAGCAGAGGACAGTCAAAGAATTTATGGATATGTTTTGTAATCACTCTATTTTACATTATGTGCTAGCAACTAAGTGGGTTGGTTTAGATCCTCATACATACCAAAAGCTTAAGTTTGCTTGTTTCTATTTTAAAAATTAAGTTGAGAAGATTGTGGTAGAGACAGTGTGAAGTTTGGTTGGAGTCATTCTCTTTCCTATTACCATGCTGATATGGGAGAAAGGGTAGTAGTCAAAGACAGACTTCGCCCACCGATGGGATGCTGATTAAACAGGAATTAAAGAGTTCTGTCTCTAGATGTCAATGAGATCTGGAATCAGCCTATCTGGCCCAACTCTTTTATTTTGGAGTTGAGGAGGCCAAGGTCTGAAAATACCTGCCTAGAGCTGTGCTGCCCCATGTGATAGTTATTAACCACATGTAGTTATTTCAATTGAAATAAACTAAAAGGAAAAGTTCAGTTCCTTAGTGACACTAGCTATATAAAGTACTCAACAGACACGTGTGGTTTGTGGTTATTAAAACAGTAGTATAGAAACAGCATATCTGTCATTGCAGAAAGTTCTCTTGGACAGCCCTGTTCCTGACTCACATAATCAGCTAGTTTTAGAGGTAACCCTAATCTAGAGTGCCCTGTCTTTTGGTGACAAGGTCCTGAAACTTTCCTCAGGCAGGGAGGTGCAGGGGACTGGCACATTTTCAGCAGGGGCTAAATACCTTTCAGGCGCATGGCCTGCCTCATCTTTTTGTCTCCTCTTGCCAGCCAGGGGACCCTGACTGCTAAAAGAGACTGAGGGTGGGACCAAGGGAGGAGGAATGACCATGAGATCCCTGCCTGGGTATAAGGCAGACACTGGAGAGAAAAATCCTTGCAGGCCTCACTACAAAGGCAGTCCAGTAAGGATGAAGTCCTTTATGGGAAAGAACAGCTCCGGATGCTCTCACGTTGCTGGACGAACTGTATTATCTGCTCTTTTGGCTCTTCTACCTTTTGGAAGGGTATTACTACCTCTTGATCTGTAGCTCTGTCATTGCTTCTCATCACAGACAGGGTTCCAAAGTCAGCTGGTGTCCCTCCCTTCAGAGGCCTTTGGATCTGCCAGACACCAGCATCACCCCTCCTTCTGGGCGGGCACTGCTGCCCTCTTATCTATAGTAGCAGGGAGGAAGCTGTCGGACCCTCCTTATCCCACTGCTGGGATCACTGAGGCCTTTCTGGCCTGGTGCCCACTCAAAGGCAGGGTGGCAGAGGTTTGAGCACTGGCTTCTGGCCCCAGCTGCACTCCTAACCCTGTGATTTTTTCCATTAGTTCATATCTTTGGGTTTTAGTTTTTAATCTGCAAAATAAAGATGGTTAAATTAGTGGTTCTCAAAATTTACTGTGCACATTAATCTCGCAGGGATAGGCTCAAAGTGAAGATTCCACAGTTCTGCAGAGGGGCCTGGAAATTTGCATTTCTGAAAAAGCTCCCAGGGCATGCTTCTGCTTTTGCTGGGAAGCAACAAGGACTTAGCCTTGTTCCAAGGACCTTACTTCTGCAATAGAAACATCCTATATTTTCATTCCCCAGCATGGTGGCTTCTAGCCGTAAGTCAAGCACTTGACTCATGACTAATGAACTCAAGGAATTGATTTTAAAATTTTATTTTATTTTTATTAATGAGTGACAAGTGTACCCTGGCCAAGCCATATGGATTCACACAGGTCATTTAATCCTTCACACCCTCAATTTTACCCCAAAGAAAACAAAACCAACAAACCAATCAGACGACCGGGGGATAACAGTGTTGTTGGTGAGAACGGGATTGAGTGGTAAATTTTAAAATAGTTTGTAAACTGAGTAGGTGTGTGTTCTATAGTCATGTTACTGTTACAATTTCTACTTCTATGTAGGAGAGTGGTGGGAAGAAAGAGGGAATTGGAATCTAGCAAACTGAAGTCAGTTTCTATTTGTTTTGGGCCTTCTCTGAGCTGTTCTCTCATCTATAAATTGAGTGATATTAATGGCTGCACAGAATGGATGAGAGAATTAGATGAGTTAAATGTAAGAGGTGGCTAATATTGCTGTGGACATAGTATGTAGTCAGCTAATGTTCAAGTGACACATGGAGCTGTCCTGAGAGGCCAGGGCTCTGATCTTGGATGGAGCCCTTGCTAGCTGTATGACCTTGGGCTAGTTAATGGCTTTCTGAGGAAAGCACCTCAGTTTTATTATCTTAGGAAGAAAGATTATATTTACCAAATAAACTTAATTATTCATTCAGCAAACATTAATTGAGCTCACTCGATTTCCTGTGCTACATGCTTGATGTGGAGTGGAAAATAAAAATAGAAAAGGTTGACTCTTCTGAGCTATACCACCTGTTACACGAGAAGTCAAAAATTCCATGATGTAGAGATTGTGCGATGCTCAAAGGGTGTGGAAGTAGGAGGCCAGAAAAGTCTCTGTGGGAAGAGATGCTTGTCAACTGAACATTGAAAAGGAGATGTTTGTGAGCTGTCTGCTTATGGAGTTGTGGGGCGCAAGGGAGAGGACACATGTGTCTCGGAGAGGCTCAGTACCCAGCCATTCCCATTCCCTTTCGGGAGATAGTAGCACCTCACTCTGGTTAAGTAGATTCTTGCAGTTCAGATGTTCCTGAACTGGGAACAGTTACCTTTTCAGGTGGACTTGATCTCACACCAAATCAAGAAGCCCCAACTTCACCGGTGGGTGGATACTGTACTTATTCCCTAGGTGAACAAGGTCTGAATGGATTCTTTCACCTGGAGATGCGATGGGCTGACCAAGCAGTTACTGTTATATTTAGTACCTTTGAACTTCTCTCGCATTAGTAGTCTGTGTGGCTCGTTTGTCACACACACACACACACACACACACACACACACACTGACTTACATTGGTGATGCTAAATAATTTTGGATAATTAAGACACCTGACTACCTTCAGAAAGGAGGAGCTTAGAGTCAGGAACTTGTCTTTACCTCTGTAGCTCGATACAACCATTGCATGTCATTTGTAGGTGGTGACAAACAGGAGAGATGTGGGTATCTGTCAATGTTTCAGATCCCTGGGCTCTGCCCTAAGAGCAGACTGCAGCCTCTCTGAGGAAAACCATGGGCAATTACTGCTTTCTCAGCCCTTATTCTGAAACTTATTCTCTTTTTCTAGATCCAAATGTACTTGAAATTAACTCAGTTTCCTGAAAAACAATTATTAGGAAACCTATTTGCCAAATAACCAGTTTATGTATTGACTAATATATAAAGCATACCCAGCTAGTTACTTTGTAATCTTTGCTTAGAATGTTCAGATAGTCTTTTAGCAAATTTAATAAGGATGTGTCATCTTTTTACTGATAATGTGACATGAAGAAAGATAGCATTACTATAAAAATTTGAGGTTTTCACATTCAGTTGATATTAATACCTATCTGAAATTTTTTTGGTCTATGGCTTTTTGTGATTTTCTTTGCCTATCAGGGAATAGAAATTTTAATTTCATCTCACCTAAAGCAAATTTACTTTGTTTTCAAATTTAAATGTGAATGTCCGATTTTCTTTACATTGAAGATTTACTTTAAATTAAAATTGAAATTAAAATTCTGATATATTTCCAATGCCTTAGAATATACATATACAATTAAGTTTAAATGTTGAATTGCCAGGAATGTATAATTAAGGAAGATATGTTGTTTGAAGGGTTGGCACACAATGCTTTAAAAAAATGCAAAGAGGCCTTTAAGCACAATTAAAAAAACAGAAGTGGCTAAAAATTTTCATTACCTAAGAAATGTCGGTTCACTGCATTTGAAAAGGAGCAACTGAAACATACTAACTTGGTAGGCATTATCAGAAAAATGCATATTTTGCAACAAAGGCAAAACTGTCTCTCTTTGGTAAATCAGCTTAGCAACAAGGAGTCCTTTCTTAAGTGTCATTTTTGGCTTTCTGCCAGTCTTGCATTTTTAGCATTCTGTTCAGATAACCAATCTACCTTGGCTTCTTATTCTTGCCATGGCTATGCACATTTAAAAATGTGATATGGGTTTTCTAGGCTGTTTTAGGTTGATTCTTCCTTAGCTAATGTGGGAGAACTCTTCTTCCAGGCACCCCCAGATTCCATTCCTTGACTTCATTGTGCCCTTTCACTTGGAACTTTCTGTAAACAGTTGAGAAGTTGATGTAAATTTTCAATTAACTTTGAATTCACACTAAAATAAATTAACTTTAAAAAGCACTCAAAGCAGCATTGTAAATGACATTAATTTAAAATATAGTTTAAAATTCACTTCTGGTTCAAAACCATTCAAATCAGTCTAAGTTGGAAGAAAATTCTGAGTTAAAATTACAATATGGCAATGAGCTTTCCATTACATACAGAAAATATTTCCATTAAACATCATGACATGTGAATTATGAATATAGCAAGTTGGTCACTTAACAAATTGATCTTTCTAAACACTGGTTTCCTGGCATTTGAACTTTATCAAATTTGCCTTTCAAGAAATTCAGTTTTATCAACTGGATATTCATTAAAATTATTTTCACTGAACTAGCAGATTCCATGTACTTTCATTCTGCCCTCTTGAGTTCTTTTGAGCCCCCTAATTCCCCACTGTGTCCCTGAAGGTCTCCAGGGACTTAAACCTGCACCTTGGTTTCTTGGGGTGCAGATTCACCTTAGAAGCACTTAATGGCAGGTTGTTGGGAAGCAGATGAAGTTCATATCACTTTTTTGGGGGCATCTGGTGTATCAAAACAAAAGGTTTTTAAAGGGTCCTAATGACATGGATACAGCATCCTTGCCCCTTCCTTGGCTTTTCCTTGAGAAACTTTAAATGATCTTATTGAATCCTAGCTATCTAGCATGAGAGAAAATTAAGGACTGTAATTTAATTTTGCAGAGGTCTTGAGATCATCTATTCCAAGATTTCCCAGTCTCAGCACTGTTTCCATACTGATGGCCCTTTATGGTAGGGGACTGTCCTGTGCATGATGAGTTGTTTAACATCTCTGGCTGTGTCCACTAGCTACCATAATCACTTAATTCATGACAATCAAAAATGACCTAGCCCTTTTCCTCTGAGAGGCAAAATCATTTCTAATTGAGAACCATTGATCCTTGTTCCCATCCAACCTAGAACTTGCACACACACACACACACACACACACGCACACACACACAGACACTCTCTCTCTCTCTCTCTCTC
>NDGN011402609.1:0-12228 GCA_002564285.1 Tympanoctomys barrerae | reverse complement strand
CTTCTCCTTCTCCTTCTCCTTCTCCTTCTCCTTCTCCTTCAGTACCCTCATCTTTATTTGGGAAGGGGAGAAGGAAATCCCTGGGGTGCTGCCCCCACCCTGCTGGTCCTGGCTAGACTCACTTCCCTCCTTCAGTACTGGGGATTGAACCCAGGGCCTTGGCACTGAGCCCCATCCCCAGCCCCTTTGTGTAGCAACCCAGCACTTCTATCCCTACATATATACACTAGAGTAATTCTTAACTCATTGACTTCATGCCAAAAAACAAAAAAACAGGAAAAATCTATATGTCTAACTATAGGAACATGTAAAGACAGCAGGGGATGTGACTCAGGAAAAGTGTACACATAGTATACTAAGGTTGATAATATCAAGTTCTGAGGTGCTGGGATTACATGTGTGTGCCACTGTGCCAAATCTTAGTGTTTTCACTTACCTTTTGTTGATTTAACTTTTATTGCTTTTGGTCTTTTTTTGTTCATAATTATAGTATTGCCTATAGCCCAATAAAAGATAGAGAAAGACATGCTTCCTTTCTTATATTCTGTTTACTCAGTTTTTGGAAAATTACTTAAATTAAAACAACATACAGAGCTGTGGAGATAGCTCAGCAGTCTGAGCACCTGCCAGGCAAGCACAAGAACCCAGGTTTGATCTCCAGTACCACGTGCTGTGCCAGCCCCTAAACCCCGGGTATACCATGCCAGCCACCCAAATGTGGTGGCACATGTCAGTAATCCCAGCACTGGGGAGGCTGAGACAGGAGGATCACTATGAATCCAAACTGCATAGCAAGACCCTGTACCAAATAAAGGATTGTAAATAAAGGATTAAAAAAATTAAAAAAATACATATTTCATCACTGTCCTGCTTTCTCCAGTAAGTAATCCAATCAGTTATCAGTGCATTAATCAAAGAGTAAGTCAGGGAATTTTGTACTGCATTAGTCTCAGCAACTTTAGATCTTTACTATATGTCTTTAATACTTGACTAGAAGTAAATCTTAGACTATGACAATCTAGTGTATAACGTACTCCAAAATAATTTTTATATTGTCTCTGACCTATTAATTACCATATGTAATAAAATTAATGTTTTTACTGTTTTTGTCTATTGAGCATATAGAGAATATTCCTTAGATGAAATTATTATGAAATATGGATGATTTATGTTAAGAGGATATCATAAATGTAAACTTTCATTCTTTGTGCAGGTAAAATCATCTCTATCGATACCAGCTCCCTGAGAGCTGCTGGCAGAACTGGCTGGGAAGATTTAGTGAGGAAGTGCATTTACGCTTTTTTTCAGCCTCAGGGCCGAGAGCCATCTTATGCTAGACAACTGTTTCAAGAAGGTAAAGTTTTCTCTCAATTATTTTCATTAATTTTGCTCTTTATTAATGTTGAACAGTTGCTGTAGAACTTATAGCTTAATAAGTATTTTCTCCAAATTATAATGATCAGTTTTAGGAAAGGAAGAAATGGGTAAGCAAAGTAACTCATCAGTGGATCCTAAAATTTGGATGCACATTCTAAAGAACAGGATGTCATGTGGTAATCATTCACTCATTCATCCTTTCATTCATTCAGCAGACATGTATCAAGTTCCTAACATGCATAGGACACTATGTATACAATGTGCCAGAGATGCAGTGGTAACTAAGAAGCAAGGTTTTGCCTTTAAGAAGTTTGTACTATATTAAGGGAAGACAGCTCTAATAAGCAGTGTAATAGGTTATAGTAGAGATATAACCAAAGAAGAAAAACATTGTGAACTGGAGATTCAAAGATGACTCTAGAAGTGATCAATGTTTGTCTAACTCTTAAGGATCATTCCTGGCAGAGTAAGCATTTCACAGGGCCCCTCGATAATGCAGAGTGTCATGCACATTAACTTCATGACTTTTGAAGCCCCTCTTATCTTCTTACTCATATTGATGTTACAAATCAAAAACTATGTCCTTTGATGTTATTAACTAATGAATACCTACTGTGTCTTAGTAAATTCTATGGGAATATACAAGTGTGTTCCCTGCACTTAGCAATTAAATAGTATTTTAGGAAAAAAAGGGAAAGTCAGTTGCAAATTAAGATTAGTTGAGAATTAAGGCCAGAAAGTTGATAGTTCAGATGAACTTTTAAAATATTGCCATGTAACTGATATTCCCTTTCCAATATAATCTTTAGGTAGCCTCTTTTAATGCCTATTCCTGTAAAACAATTAAGGATTTATTTCATCATTTTATTCTCCTTACTAATGTTAACACTTTCTCCATAATCTGTTTCCTCAATTTATAGATGATTTTCAGATCATTATGTTTTAGGTTGATTAACCCCTTACATAACAAAGAGAAAGCAGCTTATCTGTTCTTCAGGAAGCTTTCTACATTAAACTCAGTCTTGGTTACTTCTGAGACAGCTTTTCACAGAGGAGTGTTTCTACAGTAGCTTCCTTATAAAACTAATGCCACTCCTTAAGATGGTATCTCACTGGTGAGAGACAGGACTCTATATGTTTTTAAACTTAACTGGGCAGCCCTGAATTGCAGCAAAGTCTGGAAATTACGATAAATACTTAATGCTACTCATGGGGTACAAACTTTGTGATTTCTTCTATCCAGAGAGACACATGATTTTTGCATACTATAGGGACTCAATACCCATTCACTGCCTAAAGTACTGATATATGTAGGTTTCTTTGTAAGTGAGGCCTTCCATGGATTTAGAGTACTTCTAAAAACTTTTTTTATAATGGAAATAAATGAAATTTATTTATTTAAGCAAAGCAGACCCAGGTAATTGTTTCACCATCCCAGTGAGTAGGTTCTCTATAGATATGACTGAACCAATGTAAGTTATGTGTTTTGAAACCATTAGAATTCTCTGTAAAAACAGGTTAAATTATAACAAGTAATCTTATATTAACATGAAATGAAACAATTTAGGAAAAATCTAAAGAAATATAAATATAACCCAACACCTCTTACCCATTTTGTTTTCTCATTCCACTTTTTGTTTCCCTTTTTTGGCTTTTTGAGACAAGGTCTTGCTGTGTAGTCCACCTGAGCCTTGAATTCATTATGTAGCTCAGGCTGGTCTCTTGAAGTTGGGGCAATACTTCTGCCTCAGCTGCCTGAGTACTGGGGTTATAGGCATGTGCCACCACACTCAGCTCATTCCACTTTTTAAAATAGTTTCTTAAAAAGAAAAAAATTCCTTTACAGAAATCACATATTGAATCCAGGCATGGTGGTACACACTTGTAATCCCAGCAATCAAAATGGTGAGGTAGGAGGATTACCTCAAATTCAAGGCCAATGTAGGCTACTGGCTTAGTTCCTTTTCCCTCATTGCTGGAACAAAATATGCAACAACCCAGAATTAAGGAAAGAAAGATTTATTTAAATCACAGTTTGTGGAGGTTTCAATCCATCCTTGGCTGGCTCTAAGGCAGAGAGGCACATGGCACAGGGCAACAGTTCATGGCAGTGGAGAACAGCAAAACAGCAAGAGCAAAAGGGGAGCAGTGGCAGCAGCAGTGGCAAGCCTCTCTACTTATATTGCCTTCAGGCTATCTGCCACAAGGCAGGTGTAGCACTCACATCCATAGTCACAGCAGCATTCACACCCATAATCTCAGTTGTTGAATCATGAATTAATCACAAACTCTAGAAGTTGCCCCATGAAGCTTGGGGGATACCTAGATACAGAGCATAACAGCTACATAGTTAGTTCAAGGCCATCCTGAGCTATATGGTTTACACTGTTCTGAGAGAGGAGACAGAGACAGAGAGACAGAGAGATAGAGAGGAGTACTTACATTTTTTTCTTAGAATTAAGGTTGCCAGAGTTCACATGACTCTGATTTCTAGTGTTGTGGCAATTCTGGACAACTTTCCAAGCAGTCTCCAAGCAGCACACCTTTATCTGGTATTTTGTATTCAGAAATGTAAAGCACTGTGATCCGTGAAATGTGAGAATCACTTGTTCAAGATACTGACCTGCTTAATTAAAATTTGAGAGAAGATTCAGATATTTTAACAAGCCTCAAAGGTAATGCTTACGTTTAAGAACCAGTGTTCCTTCAGGAATGAAGAGAGCTATAATTTACATTTGCAGTTTCCTGACATCTTTCAATTAGACACATTGTGCAATGAGTGGGATGCATTCTTGTTGGAAGGGCTGTTGTGCAAAAGTCAGAGACAACAAGTGCTGGTGAGGAAGTAGAAAAAAGGGAACCCTTGTACATTTTACTAATAGGCATGTAAATTAGTACAACTGTTACACAAACCAGAATGGAGATTCTTCAAAAGATTAGAAATAAAACTACTATATGATCCAACAATCTCACTCCTGGGTATATAACCAAAGGAAATGAAATTGTTATGTTGAAGGGACATCACCCATGTTCTTTGTAGTACTGGTCACAATGGCCAAGATCTAGAATATTAATGTTCATTGATGGGTGAATGAAATAAAAAACATAGGTATAGATGAGGACTACTATTCAACCACAAAAAGGAAACTGTCATTTGTAACAGCATGGATGAGCCCAGAGATCATTATGTTAAGCAAAATAAGCCAGGAGCTCAGCATGGCAGCACATACATGTATTCCCAACACTAGAGAGGCTAAGGCAGGAGGATTGCCATAAATTTGAGGCCAGCCTATACTATATAATGAGTTCAAGGCCAGCCTGAGCTACATGAGACCCTGTCTCAAAAAAAAAAAAAAAATTTAATCCAGGCACAAAAAGATAAATACCACATGATCTTACTTGTGTAGAATCTATGATAGTCAATCTTACAGAAACAGAAAGTATAATGGTAGCTACCAGAAGCTGTGATGGTTAGTTAGGGTGGGAAGGCCAGGTGGGGTGACACAAAATGGAGTATTGCAGTTAGAAGGAGTAAATTCAAGAAATGCATTGTACAGAATAGTGACTATAGTTGATAACAGTATGTTTTATACTTGAGGAATGTGGATATTAAGTGTTTTTCCACAAAAATGATAAGTACATGAGGTATTGCATGTCTTGATTAGTTAGATTTTACTACTCATAATATATATGTACTTCAAGGACTATATTGTACAGGATAAATAGATACAATTTTGTCTGTCAATTTAAATAAATAAATTTTGGGGAGGGATAATGAGATAAATTTATGATACTCTATCCTTAATCTTAGTAAAGCTCTACAGTTATTGATACTTAGGCATGAAAAAAATTGTCTTCTGTCATTTTTTTGTGCTCAATTTATTCTTTGAAGGCAACAGCAGATAATAAAATCCTAATAAGAACCAAAAATTTTAGAGGCCAGAAAGATACCTCAGCAGACTAAAGCACCGGCTTAGGTAAGCTCAAGGACTGTGGTTCAATCCCTAGTACCACATGCTGTGCCAGCCCTGCCCCCAGGGTGAGCTGAGCCACACACACACACACACACACACACACACACACACACACAATAATTTTTATGTATTTGTTACAGGGTCTCTCTATGCAGCTCAGACTCGTAGTGATCCTCCTATTTGCAGCCTCCCCAGCACTAGGATTACAGGCATACACCACCACACCCAGTCTCGATGGCTGGCTCGGTGCACCTGGAGTCAGGGCCAGTGTGGCATGTGGTGCTAGGGATTGAGCCCCAGTCTCTGTGCTTGTGTAAGCAGGCACTTAGTGTGCTGAGCTATCTTGCTGGCCCTAAATATTTTAATTCTTAGTTTTTCAGCTGCTTTTGGCAGAGACAGTACTTTTAAAAGATGTTTACTATATTACTTTCCAGAGTCAGATTTTAAAATGCACTTTAGTCATGAACTAGATTAAAACCATGATTCTGCATTGAAACTAGAAGAAATGGGTATTAGGACCACTTGAGGAACTGTTTAAATGAGGATAAATTCAATGCAAATGGAGGTAGCCTCGTAAAATTCTTACGTTCCGTCTCTTCAGAACCACAGAAAGTCAGGATTAGGATGTTTCCCAAAGTCACTGATAAAATAGATTGATGTGGACAATTTTAAACAAGATTTCTTGGCCCTACCCAGGGCTACTAAATCAGTGTGTAATCTAAGATGTTTTTGACAGAGCAGTTTAGAGTACAAGCCTAGGTTCCACAGGATACTGATAACTGTAACTAGAAATACAGCTTCATGCTTAACATAGGAAAATGCATGAGTCTCCCACCTTGGGGAATTCAGAAGACATGTTTAAGGTATTTCAGCTTCCAGGAAGTTCTATAATAAAAATACCTTCAAATCTTGTTACTCAAACTTATTTTTCTTCAAAATCCTCTATTATAGCACATCTATTAGCAATTATAGAGAATACTAGTCATAAGAAGTATGGAGCTAGATAGCCTATAAACCAGTTTTGTGGGTTTTATTTACCTACTTACAGTGTTGTAATGGACTGTTGTTCTTGTCTTTAAATGCTCATGGTGTATTGTTTTAGGAAAAAGTGGAATAAGAAAGCATAGCATATATACTATGATCTCTTTTGTGTCCAATAAAGAGAGACTAACAAAATGTCAAAACTGATTATATCTGAGTGGTAGGATTGCAGATGACTATTCTTTTTTTTTTTTTCATATTTTAGGGAAGGGTCTATAAGGTGTTCAGGGCCTCACTACTAGATTAGACTCGTAGTGATCCACTTGTTTACAGGCTCCCAAGAGCTGGGATTACAGGCACATGCCACCATACCCAGTCTCATTTACTGTCTCAGCGTACCCCAGGGGCGGGGCTGGCACGGCAGACCTGGGGATCCTCAGCCCCTGCACCTGCTTGCAGGCATTTTAATACTCTGAGCTATTTGGTTGACACTGCAAATGACTATTCTTTCTTCATCTGTCTGTTACCTTACCTTTGTAATCACAAAATAAAAATGTTTTCATTGGGATGGGAAGATAGATCAGTGGTCTAAGTTGCTGCCTGGCAAGCGTAAGTTCCCAAGTTCAATCCCCCATACTGCATGCTATGCTGGCCCCAGAACCCCAAGCTGGCGCCAGGGAGATGGCTCAGTAGAATAAGTGCTTGCCTGGCAAGCACAAGGGCCTGAGTTCAATCCCTGGTTCCGCCAAAAAAAAAAAAGGAACCCCAAGCTGTGCCTGCCCCAGAACCCCAAGCCATGCCAGCCCAGAATCCAGGTGTGGTGTTGTACATCTTTAATCCTAGCGCTGAGAAGGCTGAGGCAGGAGGATCACAAGTCAAAACTGTGTAGCAAGACCCTATGTCAACAACAAGAAAAAGTGTACATTTTAAAGCCACAAGCATAGTTGCAAAGTGTTTATATTTCCAAGATTTGTACAAGCAATGCTATAAAACATACTTACCAGTATTAATGATTAATCAGAATGCTGTTTGAGGCTTGTATAATAGTTGATTCCAAGACCCATATAACAGAATTAACTGAAATTCTTTTTGTGTCATACTTTGTTTAAAATATTTTTTAAAAAAGAAAATATTTAAAGTACGAGTGTACTTTCCTCTTGTAGAAATTTTGATACACTGAAAAGAGTCTACTTTTTCATCATTGAAAATTTTACATCAAAAGTAATTTTTCTTCATAACAATTTTTGAGCAATTGAATTATTTTTGTTTTGTTTTGTTTTGTTTGAATCAGGAACTCATCGCAAGACCTTGCACTTGCCAAGTAGGCACTTGTGCCACTGAGCTATATCTTCGTTGAGAAATTGAATTCTTTCTGTTTATTTAGCGAAATAATAAAAAGAAAGAGAAATCTCTACCCTTCCACACATTGCACCTGCACATTTAGCTAACAATAATGAGTTGTGCTTATTTGAGGTGATCTCAGCACCAAATTGGATAGGGTCAAAATGCTAAACACTTCTGCTCTGCAGCCACCATGATGAGGGAAAGGTTAGTATTTTCTTTGCTTTTTATCTCAATTTAGGCTTATTCTAGGGAGAAAAACCAAAAACAGTTGTAATGCAAAATATTTTTGAGGGAGTTTCTAGGATATCAGAAATATGCCTTCAATTATATACCATCCTTCTAAGTAGTTCAGAGATAGATATGGAAGTTAGGGGTCAAAATACTGACTGTACTTGGAAAGATGAGATCACAAATGAGGCCAGGACCTATGAGCAAAATGGAATTCTAAACCTAGACCTTGAAACCCATTTATGTGGAAAACTTTTATACAGGATAAAGGTTTACCACATCTGCAAAGGGTATAACTACCTTTTTTATTTTGAGGTAAGCATTGAAATCAAGGGTGTTCTGTCACTGAGTTATATCCACAAGATCTAAAGTTGTTTGGGCTGGCCTTGAAATTGGGATGCTTTTGCTTAAGCCTCCTGAAAAATGGGATTATAATTGTATAGCACTGTACCTGGCTCCTTACTCATCTCTTCATTCAAAATATCAGTAATGATTACACATAGTTGGAGCTGTTGGTATAAGTGGTGGTTAGGGGTTGACTGTTGAAGTATGTGACTTGAGATGTTTTTATTTTGGAAGATGCGTATTTGTTGTCTGTTTTCTTTAGTGGCTATTTAGGAAATACCTAATTCAAAGCCTGCTGTGTAGTAGGCTTCATGCTGGATATTGTTTCATAATATTATTAGCTCTATTTTAGTCATGTGTAAACTGAGATGGACTAAGGTTAATTTGCACTAAGTCCTAAACTTATAAATGAGAATCAAAGGTCAGGCCCACTTCTGACTACTGGGCTTAATCTTTTAAGTGATCCTTACTGCCTGCCCTTTTACTGTTTCTTCATCTGAACAATCAAGCACAAGAGTTTCAGTTAACTGAATAATTTAATCAATTGGAGTGTCAAAGGCTATAGGAATATGTTTCAGGTAAATTGCGTGCCCAGGACTAAAAATAAATTTGACTGTATTGTTACTCTTTTCTTATTTCGAAGTTTGGTTGTGTGAATTATATGGTAAATCTTATTCCATACATTATTCAAAATAATTCTTACTTCAAAATTTAAAGTAACATAAATTCCTTGTATTTCATTAATAAAGTCCCCAAATTGCAACATTTTCACAAGTAGTTCCATATATAGGCAACGTAATTAACCAAAAGACTATTAATATTTCTGTAATCCACATTAAATATCTTAAGATTTTTGTTTTAACTTGAGCTTATCTAACTCTGTATGGTTTGTCAATAAACATTCTCCTCATAAACTTTCATTACAAAATAAGCCTAACTGGATGTGGTGGTATATGTCTGTAATCCCAGCACTTAGGAAACTGAAGCAGGAAGGTCACAGGTACGAGGCCAGCCCTCACTACATATAGCAAGGCCCTGTCTCAAAAAATGAAAAAGGAAAACCAGAAATTTATATAGAAGTATTTGAGAAAATAACTAAGATTGAAAGTCTGCCCTTTAAAGGAAGTTATGGCTATTGATCACAGGTCAGCATTAGCCTGGTTAGATGAGATTCAAATTAATGATCAGTTAGCCAGCACTTTTTGGATGATTATTAAAAGACACAATACAGGATTCAGTAGAGAACAGGAAACAAAGATGGGACATAGTATCAGCCCTTGTACTTATTCAAGCTAGTGAAGAGAAGTAAATCTGTAAAAGGAATATAAGAGGGAAGTTTAGGTAATGATAAGTATGGGTGAAAATGCAAATAGAGGTCAGATTGCTTCAAGCTATGACATTATTATGATAGTCATTAGTCAGAGAGACGGCTGTTAAGCACTTAAAATGTAGCTAATGTGACCAAAGAACTGAATTTTGAATTTTATTTAATTTCAAATGCCCACCTTTGGCTCATGGCAGTTGTATTGAACAATACAGCTTTGAATAACTAGTGAGTGTTTCCCAGAAGAATAAGGAAAGCCTGAAGAAAAATAAACAAGGAAATAAAGTGGCATAATATGAAACATATATCAGTCTTCTTGGGCCCTTTAGGTATTTTTAGATTTATCATCTCATGTTAATAGTTTAAGATTCTAGTTTTGAGGACCAGCAAGATAGCTCAGCAGATTAAGTGCTTGCTTTGGCAAGTTCAGGGACTGGGCTTCAATCTCTGGCACCACAAGCTCTGCCCTGGCACCAGCCCCACCCCCCCCAGGTGCACTGAGCTGGCCATGGAGACCAGGCCTGGAGGCACACGCCAGTAATCCCAGCACTGGGGAGGCTGAAAACAGGAGGATCACTGTGAGTCCAGGCTGCTTATTTGGGTTATAGTTGTATTTTCCTAAATGAGTTGTTGAAAAGATATTAACAGTTAGAACTTAATAAAATTTTAAGATTTATGGTAGACAACATTTACTTATATCCTTCTACAGAAATTATGACTAAATATCCCTGTATGTTGTCTGGTAGACATGTCTGTGATTTCACTGAAATTGCTAGATGGATAAAGAATATGTTCAGGGGGGCCAGGGATGTAACTCAGCAACACAGCACCAGAGCACCTGCCTGGTGAGGACAAGGTCCTGAGTTTGACTCCCAGATATATATATATATATATATATATATATATATATATATTATATTTATATATGACAAATACATAAATAATGCATGTCATATAGATATGACAGATATATATTTTCCCTTTCTTTTCTCCTTTCCCTATCCCTGTTGTTGTTTCCTTTTGAGCAGTTTCATTATCTATTGTACTTTTTGTTTGTGTGTGTGTGTGTGTGTTTGTTTGTTTGTTTGTTTGTTTGAGACAGGGCCTCCCTAAACAGTTCAGGCTGGCCTTGAGCTCACTTTGTAGCCTAGGGTGGTCTCAAATTCACAATCCTCCTTCCTCAGCCTTCCGAGTGCTTGAGTTAGAGGCTTGTGCCACCACACCTGGTTGTAACTTTTGGATTTTGTTTACTCTTTTAGTTTTTTACACTAGGGAAACAATATGATGTTTACACAGGGGAGTCTGACTTGGTCATTTATGAACATGGTCTCTAGTTTACCTATTAAAGCCTCAAGTTTATCTTCCTTTCTAGCTGAGTAATAGAGCATCGTATAAAAATAAAAATATCACATCTTTTTTAAGAGTTATTTATTTATTTATTTGATACAGCGTCTAACTACACAACTCGGACTCATAGTGATCCTCCTGTCTCAGTCTCCCCAACACTGGGATTACAGGCTCCATGCCCATTTTCAGTGGCCTGCATGGTGTGCCTGGAGTTCCAGGGCCAGCATAGCATGTGTTACCAGGGATTGAAACTAGGTCCTGTGCTTGCCAGGCAGACACTTAGACCACCGAGCTAGCTCCCCAGCCCTGCCACATCTTTTTTATCTATTCCTCAGTTCCTGAGCATTTGAGTTGTTTCCAAGATTTAGCTATATCAGATTGCACTGCTCTAAATATGGGTGCACATGTATCACTGTGTATGATTTTTTTCAATTTTCCTGGAAAAATACCCAGAAGGTGAATAGCTGGGTTGGATGGGACCTCTAATCCTAATTTTTTGAGGAATCTCCACACTGATTTCTACAGTGATTGTACCAGTCTACACTCCCATCAACAGTGGAGAAGAGTTCACTTTTCCCCATAGCCCCACCAGCATTTATTATTGGTTGATTTGTTCATGATAGTTAATCTTTCTGGGGTGAGATGAATATCTAAGATAATTATACTACCAATTTCTATTGGTTTGTTGAAAGGAACAGTTAATGCTTCATTGTTTGATCAATTTTGCATGCCTTTATCTGATAATCTAAACAACTATTTTGAATATAACAATATGCAATATAATAACCACTGTTAATTTTCTATCATTTTGTTTTGAAATTCTGTATTGTTTTATTGGGGTTTTTTTTCTTATTTTTTATTCTCTTTTAAAAAAAATTAAAAATGTGGGCTGGGGATTTAGCTTAGTGGGAAGGCCCTATGTTCAAATCCTATTACTGCACAACTTTAAAAGGCTTTATTTGTTGTGATTGTCAACTTAATTGGCCCAAGAGACACCTAAGAGATTAGTAAAGGACAGTTGTAGGGGTGTCCAAGTGGGTTACAGGGCCACCATCCTAGTAACTGTATCCAGTCCCAGGCCTCTTTATAACATACTCTGCTTTCTGGTTGCCATGAGTTGAGCAGCCTTCCTCTACTGGAACCTTCCTCCCTGATACACCTACCTTGGAGCCAGCCAAACCTAAGTCAAACCTGTGAAATTGTGAGCCAAAATAAACCTTCTTCTTCTTCTTTTTTTTTTTTTTTGAACCGGGGATTGAACTCAGGCCCCTGTGCTTGCCAGGCAAGCACTTATTCCACTGAGCCATC
>NDGN011402587.1:14284-36213 GCA_002564285.1 Tympanoctomys barrerae | reverse complement strand
TATCGTCCAGGCTGGCCTTCAACTTGATCTGCCTCAGTCTTCATTGTACAGTTATAGGTGCATGCCACCTGTAACCGATTACATATTTTTTAAGGCATCTGTCTTATTTTCTGTGTGAGCTTTAGTCTTTCAGGAAGAAAATGCCAATATACTCTTCCTGTGTGATTTCTTTTACAAAGTTTCCTTTCTGTCTCTGTAGGTGGATAATCATATCCTTGATAGAAGAGGTAGCTTATACTAAATAAAAGTTAGCTGTACAAAGACCCTTCTATTTTCAGAGGATGATAAGGGTTTCTGCGACAGAAGGGTGTGGGCCAGGCCTGAAAAAGGGGGCTGGTTCCATTGGTCATGAAGATCTCAGTCAAAGAGTTAATGAAGAGAGAGAACCTTGACATGAGAAATGGACAATGTTAATAATCAAAGGTGTCAAGAATCTCTGTAAATAGTGGATTATTTCTCTTGGTGGAGAAAGAACTGGAAAGGAACACAAAAATGCTTAAGTGTGGGGCAGAGCTGATACTGTGACTAAAAACTGGAACAGCTGTGAATTTCAATAGCAAAACTTTGTAGTAGAGACAGTTAGGAGTGTTCTATGATTGCTTATTGCAATAATGAATAAATTGTGTGTAAAAGCACAGAATTCAGATGGTGACAGTTATCCAGCGAAGTGAGAGATTTTATTATTTTATTAGGTGGTTACCCTGACCTTATCACTGAAATAGCCGACTTCAGGGATAATGCTACTTAGAATGGCAAGTGAAGTCACTAGGGAACAAAGGATCTACCTGAAGAATCAGGAAGAGAAGATGAAATTCTAGTTTATATTGTCAGGAATGTCCTGACTTAGTAGTGTAAGTGTTGTGGCCAGAGAGTGACTCTGAGGGTGACATCATGGAGGTGGCAGCTGAAATGGACTGGCTATAACAGCTATAAATTAAATGTGGTGAATGTGATTATTATGTTTAAAAGATCACTATGAGACTATCATGATGAGCTAGAGATCTAGATTTTGAGATAGCTAAAACAAAAACAAAAACAAAACAACCCCAACCTGTGGATAATGAAATGAAACCTAATATAAGATAGAAGGAGAAGAAAGAAAGAAGTAGTTGTGATACAAAAGATTAGGGTGTGGCAATGACGGCTGGGAATTGTGACCTGTTAATGACAAGATTCCAGAACACATGCACAGAACAGTTCCCAAGCCCTGCATGTGGACTTCTTGCAAGAACGCAGCAGTTTTCAGTAGGATGGCCTAGACCTGAAGTCAGTCTGAGGAGTGGGATCCCAGCACTGCCTCTCGGCACCACGTAAATAGGAATTCTCATGTGTTTCCTCCAGATTTGGGCAATATAAGAGGACACAGACGACCAGAAACACATGCTTTCCTGCCTTTCCTCACAGTGTCTGCCTGCCTTCTCCAGGATGAATGTCATCCTGTTTTTCCCTCTTTTACTTGGCTCTAGCTTAACCAGCAGAGTCAGTTTTTCCCTTTATTGTCTTTTCAAATAAACTTCACCACTTCTTTTTAATCATTCTATTTAATTATTTGTTCAAAATGCGAAGAACTTGGAATTTAACCCTAGAAGGAAAGGCCAGCAACTCCAAACCCAGTAACATTCGGTCGGTGATTTCTGTGAAAAGACACAGTGGCTTGTAGAAGGAGATACACAACAGAACTTTGATGGAGCATGCATCCAGGAAAACCAAAAGCCACGAGATTCCAGTACCCATTGGAAAGACCCAAAGATGACAACTATTATTATTGGTAATTAAAAAGAATTAGCCAACAAGTTTCAGTGCAAAGGGTGACGAGATGGCTAATAGAGCGAAGATGACCAGGAGGGACAAAAGGACAAGGTGAAAGGAAGACAAAAATCAAGGAGAGCCATGAGGCACACATCCCAGAACTTAACCTTGGGCAGAAAATCAAGAATATACTATTGGGTATTATGTAAAGGCCAAATAAGACACACAAAGAACAAGCAAAACATTCGTAAAGAAGATAATTTAGAAGATATATAATCTCGGGCTGCCAAATAGCTCAGCGGATTCAAGTGCCTGCAAGCAGGCGTAGGGGCAGGGGGTTGGATCCCTGGGCCTGCCGTGCCAGCCCCACCTCTGGGGCACACTGAGATGACAACTGAGACTGAGTGTGGTAATGTGCATCTGTAACCCCAGCACTTGGGAGGCTGTGAACAGGAGAATCACTACAATTCTGATCTAGCAGTGAGACCCTGAATACCGTGTAGGCCCTTCCCTAAAATACAGATCAAAAATCAATCAATCAATCAATCAATCAATCAATCAATCAATCACAATCTCTAGAAGAAAATTTGAGTGTGAAGCTCCTGAACTCATAGGCATGCTTATGACTTGGATGCGACTTGTGTCCTTGACATTTATTCTGAGTCTACCTGAGAATCCCTTGAATGGCCATTAGAGGAGGAAGGGAACCAACGCAAGACAGGAGGGACAGGAGAGAGGCAGTGATCAAAAGGTGCTGTGTACAAGCACCTGTATATAAAACACATTATTCTGTATAACTCACATGAATTTAAAAGACAACTTTCCAAGTTTATGAGGTGTGGTCTTAGCATTTAAGTTAAACCACAGGTTCACAGATATGTAACTGTTTCTTCAAATAGGTGTATTAAACTAAGATAATGTTATCGTCTGCAATTATGGGTTATTAACAGTAAACACTTTAAACTTGACAATCTATTACTCTATTTTGTGTAGAGTTCTGCAGATTCTATGTAACTCTTGTGAAAAGATGCAAACAGTGAACTATACAATTAAAGTCAGAATGTGTAGCAATATGCATGTATGGTATGATGAAAATATTTGTACAGTGGTATACAGGTCATAATACATTTTAGTAGCTCTCACTTAATCCTTGACAACAATAGCTATGATGACAGCATGAATACTATGTAATTAGCATGGTAAAAGTAATGGAGTTAAGGATTAATCTTAGCTTTCCAATTTCAGATATGTGCTCATTGCATTACATTCCATTACCTCTGCTGACTTGCAGATACACTGTTTTCCAAAGAATTTGAGATGGCTTATATCTGTTCTCTTATCCCCACAGAGGAAAAATACCAACATCAGACAAAATTATGTTTAATTGTCTCAAAACAATTTTGTCCATACAAGTTTTCTTTTTAAAAATCATTTATTTATGTATTCATGTATTTATTTGGTATGGGGTCTCGATATGCAGTTCACACTCGTAGTGATCCTTCTGTCTCAGCCTTTCCAACTGAGAATGGTGGCACTTGCCAGTAATCTCAGGAATGGGGAGGCTGAGGCAGGAGGATTTCTGTGAGTTTGGATCAGTTTAGACTACATAGTAAGTTCAAGCTCATCCTAGGTTACAGAGGGAGATGATGTCTCAAAATAAGACAAGGCCAAAAACAAAACAAAACAAAACAAAACATTCTCCCTCTAAAATCTAAAGTTCAGTGTAAACTTTGTGTCAATTTAACCATCAGTGTCAAGGCTCTGGTTTCACAATGCACATATAGAAATACACACACATACAGAAACACACACACACACACACACACACACACACAATGCTCCAGCCTGTCTCTTCCTCTTAGAGCTTTATCAGCTTGTAGCCTATCTTCTTCTCCTTTGATCTTTGCTCTTATTTAAAAAACCTTTTCCCACTCACATCTGTTGATAGTTATCTTAGTTCATCTAGTAAATGAACAGGGATTACCAGAAGCACATGAAACTACGATCACAGCAAAGGTGGAATCAGTAGGCGATGCTGCTACTTCTGTTAAAATTAAATGACACAAAGATAATGTGCTATTATCAGAATTAAAAAAAAAAAAAGGTATGTAGTCCAGATTGAGAGAAACTATATGCGCAAAACTCAAGTTGTTATTAATCAATGTCATGGGAATGCAGAACACTAAAGAGATTACCACACTCTGAGAAGCTGTAGCAATTGAGAGGAGCCGAAGAAGAGGTGATGTTTGGAGGTAATTAACACTGTGGCTTGAGTGAGATTCTTGAATAGAATAGGACAGTAGACAAATATTGGATACAGACTTTGGCGAATAATGTATTAATATCATTTTTTGTTATCACAAATACACTTCGTTAAGGTGTGTAAGATGTTACTACCAGAGAGAAAGTAGGTTTGGAGAATACAGAAAAACTCTTCCTTGGAAATGTAAGGCCACTGTCAAATTAAAATTTATTTCAAAAATTACAGAAATCCATCTTAGGCAGCTTATTAAAATGTTAGTTGTTAAATAGCTGCTGGCCAATGGCCTATTTAAGAGCTCCCAGAAGTTTTATGATCATGGAACACCCGAGAAAATCTTGCTTAACAGAAAGGCCCACTCCTGTAAAGGTTCAGGTCAGTTGTGAGTAATGACAATATTTTGTCAATAATTAAAATGCTGCAAGTATATTTATAAGAATCTTCCAATAGCAACAGCTGTTCATAGTAACTTTCTCCTAAACTTTTACCCCCAGAAGGTTAGCATTCAGGAAGCTCAGCTGCTAAGAAACTTAATTAATCAAAAAGTCATTTCCGAGCTGTAACTATGAGTAAAAGCGCTTCAAGTGCACTAGCAAGCCTACAAGTTAATCAAAATGCTAATGCAGTACAAATTAAAGTTGTGATTAACATTTCACAGTAGCTGCTTAAGTGAATTGATCACACAAATGGGTTAAGCATTACTCATTTCCTACAGCGCCAACCGGGAAAAGGGTTGTTATGTGGGTATGAGGAGAGGAGCTGGGGGTAGAAGGATCCTTCATAATAGCATCGTATCATCAATAAACCATCACAGAATTGTCATACAAAAGCTTACAGGTAAAGTCACCCAGGAGGAAATAGCTTTCCAAATTATATTACAGTTCTTCAGAGGAGATTGCTTATAAATCCACAAGAGTAAGTAAAAGTGTTTAACACTGCAAAATCCACACATTTGTGTTAGTTTTGGGCATCAGCTCTGAGTTGCTTCTTTAGTGAGGGTGATGCCTGGCTTGAGAGGGCATTTTTGGTCATTTCCACTGTGGAGTTACCATCCACAGCTATGATTCTCCAACAGTGCGGTACAAGAATAAAGTGTTTAGTGGCAAACTGATTTAGAACAACTTATTTTTAAACACTCTTCCGTTAAAACTTCAGCAGGCCTCTATGGCAAGATATGAGTTCCTGATGGTCTGGTCAGAAAGGCAGCTTAACTGGAATTAATATGTTGGCCTCTATGAATTAAATAAGGTAATTAAAAATTTCTTGTTCTGTATTTTTAAATTAGTATATGCTTATGATACATAATGAATACATTCATTGTGAGTGGTTGGTACATGTTCATGACATACCAAAATTCATTTTAAATTCCTTGGCTCTCCCTGCCAAAATATCTTGGTTCTCATCTTACTTGGAAAAGATCAATCTGTCTCCTATTTCTCTATGTTTTTTTCCCATTTATTTAAATGAGTTCCTGATATAAAAGAAAACATACAATATTTAAGCTTATGTGTCTGATTTATTTCAATCAGCATGGATTTCAGGTGCATTCATTTTCCTGGAAATGACTCATATTTATCCTTCTTCATAGCAGAGGAGTACTCCACCGGTGTAAAAGGCACATTTTCTTCATCCATTCATATGTGGATGGCCAAAGTTGTTATTTCCAAGATTTAGCTATCAGTAGCTATGTTGCTAATGCATGTGGATATGCATGTATCACTATAGTTTTAGCACGAGAAAATTCCTAGAAAGGAAGTAAGTAGTTGGGTCAAATGGAATTTCTATTTTTAGTTTTCTAAAGAATCTCCAAACTGATTGCCACATTTGTTCTACCAGCTTACATTGCCACCAACAGTGTAGAAAGGTCCTTCTCCCTATTGAAGAATAAATTTCTTCAGCATTTATTATTTGACTACTTGATAACAGCCATTCTTTCTGGAGTAAGAGGGAATCTCAATTTTGTTTTCTCCCCTTAAAAAATATTTTTATTACAACACATTTGCATTATATAATTCAATTTATCATTGTTTTGTATATGTATATAACACAGCTTCTTCTCCCCTTCTGCCCCTTCCTGCTCCAACTCTTTCCTTTTCCTATTTGTGAAAGCTTTCCCTACTTTTTATTTAATTCACATTTCGCTAATGATCAACAATTAGTCCTTTGTCCTTGGTGGAACTGTCAATTTTTGTTTCCCATGTTGTGTGTTGTCTCTTCATTCAGTTGGTTCCTTTGCTGTGCAAAGATTTTAAATTGATATCATTCCATTTATTGATCTCTGATGTCATTTCTTGTGCATCTGGGGTTCTGTGCAGAAAGTCCTTGCCTCGGCACAGGTCTTCAAGAGTTCATCTTCTAGCAAGGTTAATGTTTCTATTTTAATATTAGATATTTGATCCATTTTGTTTTTAGCTTATTAAATGGTGAAAGATTTCATTATGCATATCAATAACCTGTTTTCCCAGCACACATTTGCTAATGAGGTTATCATTCCTCCAGCTTGTTTTTGACCCCTTTGCCAAAGACAAGATAGCTGAATGTTTCTAGGGTTTCTTCTGCCTTCTCTATTTTGTTCTCTTGGTTCACATGTCTATTTTTGTGTCAATACCATGTTGTTTTTATCATTGTAACTTGATAATGCAACTTGAAATCTGGGGCTAGGGGACAGCTTGGTGGTCTAAGTACCTTTCTGGCAGTGCAAAGACCTGAGTTGGAACCCTGGGCCTACCATGCCATTCCAAAACCAGGCGTGGTGGCACACACCTGTAATCTCCGTGTTGGGGAGGCTGAGACAGGAGGTTCACGACCTGTGTAGTGAGACCTTGTATAAAATAAACAAATATCTATATATCTATGTATATATCTATCATGATATATATCTATATCTATATATCTATCTATCTTGAAATTCAAGATTATGATACATTCTCCTTTGCTCTTGTTACCCAGGATGGCTTTTGCAATTCTGGGACTCTTCTGGTATGAATTTTACAATCATTTCTCTATTTCTGTAAGGAATACTTCTGCTTTGATTGAGACTGCCTTGTCTATATTTCAGTTTTGGAAGTGTGGCCATTTTGACAATGTTGGTTCTTCATGTCCAGGAACAGAGGTTGTCTTTCCATTTTGTAATGTCATTGTCGTCATCTTCTCCTTCTCCTTCTCTTTCTCCTTCTTCTTCTCTTCTTTTCTTCTTTCAGAGAACTATAGTTATCCTTGTAGAGGTTTCTCACTTTCTTGATTTGGTTAATTTCTAAGCATTCTATTTAGTTTGGGTTTTGTTGACACTTTTTTGCTTTCTTAATTTTTATTTCTGTAACTTCATCATTAGTGTCAAAATGATTTTTTACTTTTGTGTGCTGATTTTGTATCCTACATTGATGAATTTGGCTATTAATTCTAGAAGTCTTTTATTGCAAGTTTTTGGATCTTCTATGAAAAGGATCATGTCACCCACAAATAGTGGTAGTTTGACTATTTCCTTTCCTATATGGATCTCTCTCTCTCTGTCTCTCTCTCAATAAGGTCTTCTATATCTATTTTCATCAAAGTTTATTCTTTCTTCTATCATGAATGGGCTGTTGGATTTTTGCCAGAAGATTTTTCTATATTAATATGACCATGTGAATTTTGTCCTTTTTGTGTTGTGTATTACACTTATCGGTTTAGGTATGTTGAACCATCCTTGTATCCTTGAGATGAAACCTCCTTGTTCATGATGTATAAGCTTTTCATGATTTATTGCATTTTAGGTCACTAGAATCTTAAAAGCAAATAGACGATATATTTGTTGACAAATAATTCAGATCTGACAGAAAATCTTAATGTTGTAGAAATATGTGTACACACACATTTACACGTCTATTATTTCAATCTTCTATGAAAGAACTAGAAAGAAAAATGTGAAAGTTATTTCGCTTGTCCATAATATCCTGAGGTCCGCTATATGTCCAAGGCACTTTACCAATCAGTAACTGATACTTTCAGCATATTTTCAATGATACAAAAATCTCCAATGTATGCTCATAGCATTAATATTCCTTGAAACACCCTTAAAACAGCCACTACTTACTGATGATCTTTACCCAACTTTATAATCAAAAGGATTTGAAGAAATTTTCTGAAGCTTATTGTGTTGTACTGTGTATACAAATTTCCTTTCTTTGCTTTAATTATAAGCACTGAAAAACTTGAAAGGATTTCACTAAACACAATTAAGATTTCATCTCTTTTTTGCCACATAAAAACATTCCTTATAAGTATTAGATTAAATACTTATTTTATTAAGGTCAGCATACCTGAGCTATTTTCACTGCTGATGTATTTGACTCTGTTTCTAAAGATCACTTGTTCAAATGACACTGACAGTTTTCAATATGCTGCAAACTCATTGCACATGTACTTAGGTGAACTTAGGGGTTAGAAAAGCCTTGATTCAACAGCAGTCCTGCCTCTTAGCATCAACAAATATTTCTGTATCTTTCAGTTAAAAGAATTCATAAGTTTCATTTATCCTTTTTTTTAAAGTGCTAGGGATCAAGCCCAGGGCCTAATGCATGTTCTTGTACTCTATTCCTTCTTATTCTCAGATACATACTTATCTTAATCTTATGAATTCATGTAGTTTAAAAATAGATAGAATATAAAATATATTTTCAAAACTGATGTGGGTATAGAAATATATATTGTATTGGTCATGTGTTATAATATGCCTTTAGTTTCTTAGAAGTTGTTATAAAAAGGTCATATCATTGTTTTGAATTTCCAACAAGAAGCCTTCAAAGATTTTTGAAAATGAAAAAGGCTCCTTGACTGAAGACATACTAGTATAATTCATATACTTTTATCCTTCTTCCTTTATTTATATAATTGATTAAAGTTGGTTTTAGGCAGCATCTTTATGATAATTGATAAAACCTATTAAAGCATTTTAACATAGTTTGGGTTACATGAACTATACACTATCTTATATGTGAAAGAAAAGAGAGGCCGAGAACTCAGTAGTTCCAAAAACATTGAAATTAGGGAAAATAATGTAAAACAAAGGCTTCTATATTAAAGTTAGATATAAGAATCTATGAAACAATAAAAATATACCCACTAAGCCACAGCTCTTTAAAGGTGTTGCTTTCAAGCACTGAATCACCCAGAATATTTTCAAGGCAGCTGTTGGGCTTGCTTATATTTCTTTCATTAGGTAATGGAATGTGAATCCATGTTAACGTGTGCTCTGGCATACAGAAGACAGATCTGTACATGCGTCTTGAGTAGCAACAAAGAGATGTCTGCTATTTTTGGGGGGAATTGATGATTCCATAACTCCAAGACAAAGAGCCTCTGAGCTGTGTACTGCTACAAGAAATTAAAAGTTTTCTCAAAGAGGGCCAGTGGAAGAAAAAAAAGCAGAAATACTCAAGCATTGAAAGAACTAAGCCTAAAAAGACAAAGTAAAGTTTAAAATGATAGAGGAACACAAAACTGTGTGCACGTGTGTGTCTGTGCATGCTTGGCAGTAAACATATGCAGTGGTATTTATTTTGGTGTGCATACTTAAAGTATTATTTATTATATGTATGTATGTTTTTTATTGTAAAGACCTCATAATTATGAAGGCATTCTTCCTACTAAGCAATCTGACCCTTTCTTTCATGATTTTTAATGTGTTTTGGTGAAAATATAAGGAAAGACATAGTTCATTTTTAAGACTTAAGAAGGATCACAAACAGTTCATACAAAAAAGGCAACCAGCATATCAACTGGACACTGTAGAGTAATATAATTAAAGCAGTTACAAATATTCCATCATATTAACAAGTCCCTCTTAGAAACTGGTTAAAGTAATTATAGGCAGCTGTTGAAAAGGGAGCCACAGTAATTAAAGGGAGATGATTAATGTACATTAAAAGGAAAGAATTAAAAATATTTATGCTCTAGTGGGAATTCCTGGTTAAAAGTATTTTTGTGAATATGTCATATTTTAAAACAAATTCTCACCACAGTCCAAGTACAATTTTTAAATTTATCTTTACAAAATACTCTTACAATGTAGCTAAGCCTATGGCAGTAAATAGCTTTTGCTTTCTCATGTGATTTGAGGAAAGTTACTTTCCACTTGTAAAATGAGGACAATAATTTTACTGTATATTAAATCAGTGAATATGAACAAAGCAAATACTGTACCCTGGTACAAAGAAACCCTTTATCAGTATCACTGTGTTAATGGTCTTCATGGGCCATTTTTATCTTTTATACGTATTTAGTACTGGGTCTCACTACACAGATCGTACTTGTAGTGATCCTCCTGTTTTCAGCCTCCCAAGTGCTAGGTTTACAGTTGCGTACTACCATGCCCAGTCTCAGTGGCTGTTTCAGAGCTCCCTCGGGGCAGGGCCAGCATGGCATGCTGGGGATTGAACCTTGGTCTCTGTGTCTGCTTAAACAGGTGCTCTATCAGCTGAACTAGCTGGCTGGCTTTATGGGCCATTATTAATAGGGGTGTTTTGGTAGGCAGCAGGAGATGCACTGATGGTGTATAGTTGCTCAAATTTTCAGCTAAACTTTGTTATTTACTGCATATTAATTTCAAGTAAAAGAAAGCACAAACTTTTAGAGTATTTCTTTGTGTGTTGTCTACACATACCAGTGTTTGTTCTCTTTTACTGATTTACATCATTTCAATGTAATCCTTAAGTGTTTTGCTGCAAAAGCCCATTAAAATAAATCTTAAAAAGTTTAAGAAACATGGCTAGAGGCATGTAGGCCATAGGTTTGATGACAACAGTTGAAAGGTCAATCTAACTTTTACTATTTCTAAAAGAAACTGCCTGATTAACCCAGCAAATCAATGCACAATTGGAACTTTCAATCTCATAGCCCTCTGCTTCTCAGCTCACTTAGTGGGATCCACAAAATACAGAACCTCTTTTTTACAGAAAACATGTTAAGTTTAGCTATCAGGAAATTAAATGTAAATATCATACAGGTGGTAGGGAGAATACTTATAACCATGTGTGTGGCTTAGTATTATATTTAGATATTTTTCTTCTTTTATTAAAATGTATTCGGTTGTTGCAGGGTCTCACTACACAGCTCAGACTTGTGGTGATCCTTCTGCTTTCGGCCTCCCCAGTGATGGGATTGAAGGTGTGCGCCACCATGCCCCCCCACTCTGGTTGGCTCAGCCCGCCCTGGGGGTGGGGCTGGTGCGGCATATGGTGCCAGGGATCGAATGGCAGTCCCTGTGCTTGCCTAAGCAGATCTTTTAGTCCTCTGAGCTATTTTGCCGGCTCTAAATATTTTCCACTTCAATAAACATTATTTTAACTCAAACACTTATGAAAATTATTAGACAAGATCAGAGATATAAGAGCAAGAATGAAGTGCTGGAATCTCTATGTGGCTTCAGCACAGACCACCTCAACAGCACCTCTAACAGTGCTGCTGAACTTCTCTCAAACTAATTTCTTTGTCTCTAAATTTAAAAAAAGTATGTGGCAGAGAGCTACTCAAACATCAGAGACTTAACATCATTTCTGGTTCTGTCATTAAATTGGGAAGATTTAGTCTAGTCACCTTACCTTTTTTTGGTGGTACTGGAGTTTTGAACCCAGTGCCTTTGCAGTAAGCTACCACTCCAGCCTCTCTGCCCCTCTTTTTTTAATTTTTAATTTTTAAAAAGGGTCTCCCAAAGTCACTAAATGGCCCAGCTTGAGCTCAAACTTGTGATCATGCTGCTTCAGCCTCCCAGAGTGCTGTGATTATAGACATACATCATGCTTGGCTGTAATTTTTTGAAACTTATCTGTAATATTCTCATGAAGGTCAATGTAATGTTTTTCTTTGCTATGTCCAATACTTAAAGGATATCACATTATTTACCACATTTCACAACTGTATCTTATAGCTATCATGATCGAAAAATTCTAAAGATAAGGGCTAGGACAATAAATTTCATAATTAAACAATTTACAAATAAAATTTCAAGCAGATTTTTAAAATTAAGCTACATACATTAACTGTTACTTTTATTTTTATTGAGATAGGAATGAAAATTGTGGCAAAACATTAAAAGAAAGCATGACAAAAACCACTTCAAACTAAAAAAAAAATAACGCAAATGACCTTGATGCATAACTGAAGGTGCAACAGAAGAAATAAAAGCAAGGCTGTGCGGTACAGTCTGACTTTAATCCAGGAAGAATTCTACTACAACTATGTTTTCCTTATGTGAAAGGCTGCATACAACATGGGTGCCAAGAATATTGTTTTCATAATTTAAATGATGGCTCAAAGAAAGTATGCTTTTATTAAATAAAAGGAACTGTTAATGGTAAATTCAATATGATAAGGTAACAGCTCTGCTAAGAATAAGAATAGTATATAGACTTATTTCCTTGAATCCTCAAATTGTTGTTTTTCTCTGTAACAATTAACAATGCCTCACTCTTGTGTTTACTCAAACACTATAGGTTAAGTGACCAGGCTACAGCCTTTGACTAAAATAGAAGAAGAGGATTTGTAGTCTGAGCTGGTAGTACTGAGTCCCATCAACAAACCACAGGATCATATTGATGTCCCATGAGGGCAGTAATGTGATTTTCAGTCAGCTAGGAGGGCTGCAGCTTGGAAAATTGCTTGGACCAATCCTTTCATGAGAGCAAGTGGAACAAAATTAGAACTGCCAATCAATCAGTGAAAATATTATCCATTCTTCACTTTCCCTCCAACTTTTTCCATTAGAAACTCTGATATTCTTTCCTCTTCCTGGACTGTCTATTTTTGTCACAATAATGTAAAAAGAAATTACAGAAATATTAGAATTCAGGATAAAAAGCTGGTTATCCTTTACCAGGTGGCTCCTGAAAAGCTGTGTCACACATTCAGCATGTTGAAACTAATCTTTGTTTATAACAGAAGAAAACTTCACACACAAATGTCTAACAACAGGAGAGTCAGGTGCAGCCAATAGAAATTATACATGATAAGAATAGCTACTGCTATATAAATTGTTAAATTAAAAAGGTTATAGCAAGATAAAATTTGCAAAAGAAAAATTTTATAGAGGTCAAGTATATACTTGTATGTGCATAATGAACAAACAAAAGCCTCCAAAGATAAAAAAAGAACTGTTCAAAACCACTGCATCCTAGTTAGTGAATCTGTTCTTTACAGGATTAATGTTTAGTAGTTCTAAACTATATCATGAATATTAAAAAATTAAGGATATATACAAATATATCTTTATTAATGATAACCAGAAAATTTCCTTTTAAAGACTTGAATTACCCTTCGTGTAGAATTGAAACTGAAACCATCACACTATAAACACAATTTTTTTTCCATATACACAAATATATAGACAAACAGATACAAATATTTGTGTAAATATACCTATATTCCTTTGTTTGTTCTACATATCTGGCCTGGAAGTAAAGGTACCCAAGCCATAAAGGAGCTGAACAAGAATCCAGATTTTAGACTTTAAAGCCATTCTTAAACGGAAGTAGGGCTCTTCTGGAAAATGGCTGGCGCCAGAGCTACAGCAGGGCAGGTCCAAGGCGCAGAACACCAGGGGCCTAGAGCACACTGAGGGAATGCAAAGTTAACATTGCCAGCAATGGACAAATGCCCGTGATAGCCTCATGATATGGTACCCTCAGAGGGCAAAACATAACTGCTGGGATATTTGCATCAAAAATATGTAACCTGAATGTCATAGTGAGGAAATATCATGTAGGTCCAAACTGTGGGACACAACAAAGTAACTGGTCAGCACCCTTCACAAATGCCAAGGAAGATAAGGACATTACAGAGCCATGACAATGAAAGGAAATCCTGGCACAGACATTGGGTATTAATAGGACAATTTACACTGACAAAATGTGAATGAGTTAGGAAGATTAGCCAAAAGGGCTTCACACATACTTAGGGGAAAGAGGGAGAATGGCATATGAAAATTTCACTGTCATGTTTTAAAAACTTTATATGTCTGAAGATATAAAATGAAAGTTTGAAATAAGTTTTAAAAAATTAAATTTAAAAAGAAAAAAGTCATTTTCATGGGAAAGGTATAATTACTATGACTATTTTATTATATTGCTCATCCAAATTATATTAAAGAACACTTTTTATAATTAAGGATGAAATGATGCTCTATAAGTGCTATTTACAAGTAGCAAAAATATTTAAGAAACATAAATACCATCCTAAGAAAAACTATGTAAAAATAGACAGGAAGCTCCTATGGAATAGAATTTCTTTCCTTGACAGTAAATTTAGAAACAGATATTTGAAATTGCTTTAGTATACAACTTTTGAATTAATGTTGATTGAACATTGAAAACTGTCAATGTACCAATCACATGTACCTTTTAATACATAACTTTTTCATATAGTAGTTTACTTTCTTTTTCAACTTTTATTCAAGACTTTCAGACCACAGAGTTCACTTAACAAGACAGCCTGTGAGAGGTGAAAAAGTTGTAGGAAACACAAATGAGTACCCCGGGTTGCAGCTAAAACTTTCAGAACTTTAACCTCTGTTTGTAAAGTGTGACAAATAAGGAATGGTAAATCACTTTCCTAGAGAAGTAAACCATGTTTTAGTAAAAAATATGTGTCAGGAAACTTTGTGTGTTATAGCCTTACCTCCCTTCTAATTTTTGACAGCTTATGCTTGTTCTTTTAAAATATTTTCTATTTTTTAAAAGAAGTTGTTACTTAAAAAATTTCTGTTGGTACCTGTTGCAGTATATAAGACCACATTCCTTGTGGGGTGTTGGTACATGGACACAGCACACCTGAGTTCTTTACCTTCCTCTTCACTTCCCCCTCCAACTCTTGGTCCCATCCTTTTCTTTTGTAAAAGATCTAACTCCCTATTTTCTATTATCTACCTTTTATTTTGCTCTTTAATCATTTATGCTATGGGGTTTTCACTTAAGAGAAGTCATGGGTGTTTAAGCTTGTGTCTGATTTACTTTATTTAACACCATAGTTTCAGAGGACATCCATTTTCCTACAGATGACTCACATTTATCCTTTGTATGGCAGAATAGTACTCAATTGTATATAAATACCATGCTTTCTTTCCATTCCTTTATTGACAGACATCTGCTAGAGGATCATTAAAAAGCATTGAAATATTCTAGAAAAACATAAAGAAAGAAAGCTCTCCAAATCCTGCTACTCAGAGATGACTACTATTATATCCTCTCGGATCCCACCCGGTACTGGGGATTTAACCTGACATCTTTGCACTGAGCTGTATTTCCAGGCTCGGCTCAACTTTCTGATTCTCCTGCTTCAGCCTCCCAGACTGCTGAAATTGCCTGCAGCTCTGTTATTTTGACAGAACTATTTGGGTTCTATTTTCCAAGTATATTTTTATGTACCAGTGTAGTCATCCTATAGAGTTGTAGAATTCAAAAACAGATTTGTATATTGCAGGGCTCTATGATTTGAAAGACATGTAGGTTATTTTAAAGCCTTTAATTTTCCAAATAATGCTATAGCATACATCTTTATGCACATATCTTCACATATAGGCTTACTTTACTTAAAAAAATGTAAGTCTTTTATAAACTTAAAAAATATTTTTATTGCAAAAAGGCCCAAAATAGTATAATGAAGAAAATTAAAATCTCTAATTTTTTGGTATATTTCCTCCACCAAAACTAGTTCCTTCCATAATCATTTCCTAGTAAATGGCAGCTTAAAAGTGCTGAAATCCTTTTCTCTAAAAATCTTTGTGCAATCCACTAGCAGATTCTGTTTGTTCTCCTTAAAAATAAACAGAATCCAATTAATTCTCTTCAGCCTTATCCACAGTAGCTGTGGATACCATTATCCACCACAATTTCTTCCCTAGTCCTAGAGAACATACAGCATATAAAAACTTCATAGATACACTTTCAGATTTCAACTAATATTCTAAATGGATCACCTGTAGAAAAATGGATGCAGCTTGAGGCCGTAATCTGAAGTAAATCAGACACACATGCTTAAGTAACGCAGGGTCTCTTTTATATGACAAACCCAAAGTGCAACTAATTAAAGGCAAAAATAAAAGAAGAGAAAATAGAAAACAGAGAAATAGATGTTTTACAAAAGGGAAGGTAGCCAAGGGAGGGAGGAGGTGGAGGTAAAGAGGATCTAAAAGGAATTCGGATGTGTTTTGTACGTGTATGAGCTCCCCATGAGGTATGCAATCATGTACTGAAAATTATACTGGTAAAAATAAGAAAACATCACATTTCATGTTTTCTGGTAGCATCGAAGATTATTTATAATCATATGAAATACTCTCCTCTTTTTCTATCATAGTTCTGTGGTGAGGCTATATTTTCATTTACTTTAGCTAAAACAACACAATGTAACAGACATCTTTAGCTTAATCAATGAGTTTGGCTGAACTTTTATTAAGATTGATATTCAAGCCATGGGCAAAATCTAAAACAATGCCATTTTAATGATCTTTTGTTTTGAAAGATAATTTTTCAGGAAAAATCATATTTATATTGACATATTGTGTCCATTCCTATCTTTAAGTGGGATAATAAATGTTTGAGAACTATTCAGCTTTAATTGATATGGAAATATTGATATAGGAACTAACAAGGATTACTGAACCAATAGCTTAATGGTTTTTTAATTTAGTGTAAACTCCAAAATTCTCACCATAGTTCACACATTCCCTGCAGATCTGAGCCCATGTTCTCTGTAATCACTATGCCCTCCTCTCTGACACTCCATTTCTAACCATCTCCTTCCATCTTTGTTACGACAGCCTCTTTGATTTTTTTCCTTGAATACACTATTAGCTTCTAATACAAGAGCCTGGGTAGTTGATTTCCTTAGTTTTTGGAAAACAGCCTTCCAGAAATGCTATGACTTTCTCCTTTTAATTCTTTTGTAAATGCCATTTTAGCAGTGTGCTGAATATTATATACATAAAACAGTTCTTTTTCTGTACTTCTTTCAGTATGCTTTGCTATTTTTTAAAAAATAGCAGTGGTTACCTCTGGACTTATATTTTTCATCAACATCTTGAGGCAAAGCCCTAACAGCAAAGACCCCTTTCTTGTGTTCACTACTACATGTTCAATGAATAGAAACATGTGCCAATGATATCTTATTGTATGGAAATTTGCTTTTTTTTGGGTAAGTTCTTGATTTCATTCATCAAGTGTTTTTCAACAATAATGTTCTTTAAAATGTAAGTACATTTTTTCCAAAAAAGAAAAAAAAAGTGCAGTAATGATGGAAGATACTGCAGTATTAGAATTATAAATAACTACTACAAAAACAATATGCAATGTATTAATTATTACAACTGTCCTACTAACCCGTTTTGAAACTGTCTCACTACTATTTGTTTCTCAATAAACTTAATTAAAAAAAAAAGAAATGACATTCATACCTGACACACTCTGAGTGCCTGGTCCAAGACTGTCTTAGTATCAGTGTCATAGTCTGGGCAGGGGAGCATGGCTCGGCTGAGATGTGCGTGCAGCAGGAGGTGCGCTTTTGTGTGAGGGCTGTCAAATGAATGAGGATTTAATTCAATGGGAAGACATTTTGCCAATTCGCTGTTCATATGATCTTCATTGTGTCTTACTGGCAAATCTGTATATTCTTCTGCATCCTGAAACAAAACAATCCATGTATGTATGTTGGATTAGAAGTAAAATGATGAATATACTGCTTAGCTTTACCTGCTGACTTTTAGAACTTGGTTCAGAAAAACCATAAACCACCATATCCCCTAGACTCCTGCATTATTCAATACTATAAAATATATAAGCAAGAGACAGTAATGTATAGTATGTCTGAAATTCAAAACTCTTGTATTTACAAGGTCAAGAAATAATAGGGAAACCCCAGGCATTAGGCATCCCAGTAACAGTGGGACACAGCAGAGCACTGGGAAAGGTAAGCAAACCGTGTAAACTACAGTGAATACTATGGTATGCTCAGTCCACAATGCTAAAGGGACATTCAGTTTAGGAAAGTTACTTATTTTAGAAGCTCATAAAAAAGATCTTATTTATTTATTTATTCTTTTAAAAAAACAATGCTTAAGTTAAGATCTGAAGAATGGGAAAAAGAAGCAGATCTGGGAAAAATGGCAAGAATAGGAATAAAAAACAAATGAGGCATATAAGTATGATGATGTGAAATCAAACAGCACAAAAATCACTGGGAAATGAACAGCAAGATTTACACTTGAACCTAAGTATATCAACAACCATGTTCAATGTAAATAAATTGAGATTGTATAATAAATCATAACTGAGCTATATGCAACTTAGAGAACCACGTATACTATACCTATACAGATGAATATACTATAAAGATAAACTGGTAGAAGTTATATGGGCAAAGAGAAAATTTCACAATGGAGGTGACAATTTGAATACTTACCTTTGAATAGTTGGTAAAACAACTAGATAAGGGCTAAAGATGTAGCTCCATGGTAGAACATATGCCCAGCATAAACAAAGTCCTGGATTCAGTCTCCAGCACACATACACACACACTCTAACAACAAAAAACAAAACCCCCAAAAACCCAACTGGATAAAAATCAGACAAGATACAGAAGAACTGAACCATACAGTTTACTAAGTTATTGACATTTACAGAACATTCCACCTAGTAACTGTTGACTAAATACTCATATTCTCAAGAGGACTGAACATTTACTGAGACAAAATAAACTGCGGGCCATAAGACAAGTTTCAAGTCATATTCCAACCATTCTAAATAATCACCTCTAAAAATTCCAAATATTAGAAAGTAAACAACACACTTGTATATAATTCAAGAATCAAAGGAGAGAGAAAAAAGGAAATTAGAATATAGTATAAACCGAATGAAAATAATAGATCAGAATTTTAGAATGTGAGGGAAAGACTTAGGGAGCAATTTCTGTTTTGTTTTGAGAGAGTGTCTCTTTATGCAGCTCAGGCTGGCCTTGAACTCACTGTATAGACTAGGCTGCTCTCTAACTCATAGCAGGCCTCCTGCCTCATCCTCCCAGGGGCTGTGATCACGGGAGTGTGCCACCATGCATGGCCCAGGAAAAATTTTAAAACTACATTAGAGCTGATTAAATGTTTGAAATCTATTATCTTAGTTTCTGCCTTAAGAAATTAAAACAAATACAACTAAATTTTCCTTAAAAGATGATAAAAAATAACAAAATATTGAAGTAAAATAATTGAAACATAAAATAAAAATACAGCAAATCAATAAAACTAAAATCTTGTTCTTGAGATAATCAGTATGAGTAAATAATTCCTTGGTAGACAGGTCAGGGGGAAAAAAAAGAAAGCACAAGCCAAAATTAGGCATAAAGGTATAACTACAACTTTTTCAGATAGTAAGTGGAGAAAAACAGACTAACGTAAATAATTTTATACTTTAAAAAGTAAAAACATATAAAGTGAACCAATTTGAAAGACATAAAGGACTAAAGTTTGCTCAAGAAGAAATAACCTGATAACCTTTGTAAGTATTAAATAAATTGACTTTATTGTTAAAACTATTCTCATTAGGAAAATTCCATACCCTGAAGATTTCCCTAGTGCATTCTACTGAACACTTAAGAAAGAATTAAAATCAACTTTACATGAATCATTCCAGATGATTAAAGAGGAAAAAATGCTTCCTAAGTAATTCTATGACACCAGCATTGTCCTTCTGAAAAAAATCCAACAATGACATTAAAGGGTAAGAGAATCCCTAATGTCACTTGCTAACATGCAGAAATTCTATACAAAATTTTAGTAAACTCAATACTGAATGCAGAAACAATACTACATCATAACCACACACAATTTCTTCCAGAAAAGTAGAACTGTTTTAACCATAAAAAACCAATACATACAATTCATCTTATTAATAAACTTACAAAGAAAAAAAGGGTCACCTCAGTTGTGAAAATATAAAGTTCAGCGTATACTCCTTGCAAAAGACTCAGCAAATCAGAAGCATGTTTGAGTCTACTTAATAGAGACATCTCTGAGACATCGACAGCTAACAGTTAATAATGAAACAGCAGACGCTTTACTCCTGAGATCAGGAGTGAAACAGGAAATTTTCCTCTTACTATTTCTATTCATCTTTATCATAAAGGTTCCAGCTGGGGCTATCAGACAAGAAAAAGACACAGCTTCCAGATTGAAAAGGAAGACGGAAAACTGCCTTTATTTGTAGGTACATCATGAATGTAGAAAAATCAGACGAAATCTACAATAATTTACAAGAACTAATAAGAAAGTTTATAAGGTTGCAGAATATAAGATTGACATAACAATGAAACTGAAAAAACTTAATGGCATTAAATTATTTATAGATGAATCAGACAATAAGATGTAAAATCCTCCATATTAAAAATATGAAACACTTTCAGGATAAATTGAAGAAGTACTAAAGGAGAGATACAAAATATTTTGTTTTTCCTCAAATTCATTGACATTTAATTTCAATCAAAACCACACAAAGCTTTTCTAAAATTAATTGATAGAAATTTATAGGTTGAGTCCCAAATTTATAAAGATATACAAAAGACTGAATTTTTGCCAAAACTCATGAAAAGGAGCCTAAATTGATGAATTAGTGCTATACAACTGAAACTTGCTAAAAGGTACACAAATTTAAAAATAGTGTTATATGGAACAGAATAGGCTACAAATGTAATCATACACAGGTGGACAATTGATATTTGACCCATGCTGAAAGGCAAGGTAGTGGAGAAAGAAGAGTGTTATTTTAAAACAGCGACAGAATAACTGAGTATCCATATGCCAGGGAGGAGGAGGAAGATGAGAAGGAAGAAGAGGAAGAGGATGAGGAAAAGAAAAAAGGAAGAAAAGGAGGAGGAATAAGAAATGAGGAAGAGTATGTAAACGAAGAGAAGAAAGAGGGTGGAACACTGACCCACTTTATATAATAAAGAATAGTCACTCAAAATGCATCACACGCCTAAGTATAAAATCTTAAATTATAAAACTTTTAGCAGAAAATGGAAAATGTTGTTAGGAAGTTTTTTCAACAGGATGCTTAAAATATGACCCATAAAAGAAAAAGAGAAGATAAATTGAGTATCTCAAAATTATAAACTTCTATTCCTAAAAAAGACACTGCCAAGAGAATAAAAATGTAAGTCAAATCTAAAAATCACTGCAAAGCATGTCTCTGATCAGGACTTGTATCCAGATTACAAAGACCTCTCAAAATTCAACAGTGAGAAAATACCTTTTCAAAGAAGTTGACAAAATATTTTAAAAATACTTTATGGAAATTTATGGTATGATTAGTTTTTAGGAAAATAAATATCAGAATAGCCAAAATTAGAATAATCAACTTATCATGTATTAGGCAAAAAGAACTGGAATTTTCATATACTACTGACAAGAATGTGAAATGTTTAGGAAAGGAACTCCACATTTTCTTAAAAAGAATCAAACATAACACCTACCATGTAATTCATCAAGTCATTCTTAGGAGATTACCCAAGAGAAATGAAGCACACATTAATGTAAGACTTATATATACACAGTGGTTGATAGCAATATTACTTGTAAGGCAGAAAAATATTTAAAACTCTCAATCTTAGAATAATCTACGTATATATCAACAGGTGATGGGATAAATAAGTGTATTCAGACAATGGCCTCATACTTACTACAACATGAATAAAACAGGCCGGAACCTACCCACCCCAAAACAAAGCAAAACAAAACAGGAAGTTCATGGAGTGGGAATTGTGTGAAGGTGAAAGTTCACACAGCAGCATAAGACAATTTTTAATTTGTATTCATAGACTCTTGCCTATAAAAGAAAAGACTGATGGGAGGCTGGGGAGGTGGCTCAGTAGAACAAGCGCTTCCCTGGCAAGTACAAGGGCCTGAGTT
>NDGN011402587.1:0-12861 GCA_002564285.1 Tympanoctomys barrerae | reverse complement strand
AAACCAAACCAAACCAAACCAAACCAAACCAAACCAAACCAAACCAAACCAAAACAAGATCCACCCACTCTTCAAGAAAAAAATCCCAAAACAAAAAACACACAAATAGGGCTAAGGTTTAAGTCTTGGTGCCAAGAAAAATGATAAGATTAATAGCAAGGATAGTTGGGAATATTCAGTGAGCAGATTTCTATGAAGCATGCAAAATGATCTTCAAGAGAGGCTAAGAATTCAGATAGTCAGGTGGAAGAAGTGAAGAAGGAAATCTCTAAATCTGCTTAGTAGCAGTCTAAAATGTATTCACACTTTATTTTTTTTTTTTCCTGTTCACAAAATTCAAGTTTTGATCTTTTGCTAAGAAAATACAATTGTTCTTGTAGTACCACAAACTGAACTGTTTCAGCGGATTTTCAGTATGTAGGATATCAGGTGAGACAAATTTTATGAAAAGTTTAATTAAAATAAAAAAAAACAGAGGCTGACTTAAAACACAACTAGTCTTACCTAAGTACAGTGATAATTTTTTATAGTAATCATTAATGTTGCCCAAATTTAATTATATGCATTATATACCAGAAAGAGAGAGAGAGAGAGAGAGAGAGAGAGAGAGAGAGAGAGAGAGAGATCTCAATCCCATGATGAGGGTTAGTTTTCATATACTTCTAAATTATTGAACATCTTTCTAAGGTGAGAAAGATTCTCAGGATCAAAGATGCACTTTTTTTTTTTTTTTTTTGTATTTAGTGCACATATCAGATTTGTTGCAATCCTTCTGTTTTCAGCCTTTCAAGCGCTGGGATTACAGGCACAAACCACCACGCCCAGTCTCAGGCCAGTGCAGCACTAAAGATGTACATTTTAAAAGAATACTACAGCATGACTTCTAAATGCAAGCCAACTACATTCATTTGGTGCTAAAGAAACAATGATCTGTTCCAAAATTAGAGGTAAAACTACTGGTGAACTCATTAAGAAGCTGGGTTATCTGCACAGGACTGACTACACAATTCTGCTATTGCACTTGTAGGATTATTTAGATAGCTTTGATCATAGGTTTTTTTTTTTTTAAATTCTTACTTTAGAATTCCAACTCCAAGTAGATAAGACTCTGCTGTTTTACGCACTATGCCAATTCTGCTGGAATTATCTGATTTACTGCTGTAATCCCCTTCTTCACCAGGATTGTGCATTTGCTGCCTGCCAGTAGGTATCAGTTACAGGTGAGACTGCTAACAGCTTGAGTGCATTTTAGGTTGGAAAAACTGTTCCACAGTTGTCATCTAACAATAAGTGGCATCAGAAGTTCAACGTAGTTTACCAAACAGAGTTATTTCACTAAAAAATTAAGTCGAAGATGGCTTTTAACAGTGCTTAGGGCAAACTTTCTGAAAAGTTCCTTGATTTCTTTGGACAAATCTATATAGAGTTTTATTAAAACATTACAGTAAAAATAATGGACAAGGGCTTGCTATGCTGGATAAACTTTTTCAACCAAATTTTAATGCAGAATATGTTATCACTGGCTATAGAAAATGGGAAGCAGAACCAGACAAAAGGTCTGTACTTTAGTAGGAGTTAGACTTTAAGCAAAATTGAGTATAAATAAATGTAAAATGGCAAATGAACATATAGAGTCACATAACAATGGATAATGAAGGTATTTTTGAGAAAATTGTTACTGAATTGAAAGACGGTAACTTTTTTAAAGGTAACAGGGAGGGATAGATAGTTAAAATGCAAATCTGATAAAAAAATAAAAAAGTCAGTATGAAAAACTCTCTCCAAAGAACTTGGCAATATCATTACTTTTCAAATCCAGGTTATATCTACATGGAAACATGCTCCAAAAGTACGTACCTTGACTGTGACACTAAATATATATATACTTTTGGTAAATATGTTTTTCATTATCAAATTTGATATAGACAACAATTTGAGACAGTCAAAGAAGGGAACATTATTTTATAAATTCCTATATCAACTTACAATAGTGTCTGTAGTTACAAATTATCCATAAAAATTTCCATCAAAAGCTATTACTTCTTTTAAATATCCTTCATTTTCTGCTTCCAAAGTTTAAATTAGAGGAAATCTAGAGCATGTGGCAATAGGTAGCTCATCCTCTTAAGAGATACCACAGATCATAAGGGCAGGTGCTGTGGTTGTGAAGGGCACGAGGACCAGAGAATTGTTACAAAGGTAGGCCTTCCACTGTGTCGTTCACAAGCTGTGTGACTCTCTGACAGAAACTATCCCCAAGTCCCAAATTTCTTGTCCTGAGTTGGTGTTAAGTCTCAATATGACAATGTTTACAAAATATTTAAATCACAGACCAATTTGCTATAAATGCCATACACTACATTTAGTGATAGTATTTCTCACACCTGATATAGAAACTCAGTATTTTTATTGATCTTTAAAATTAGTTATAAGATTTTTGTTCTACAACTTTTGGTGTTACACTTTCGTCTACTACTATGCAAATGTACTTTACATGTGATAAAATTTAATTGACATTTAAAATGATTGTTAAATATTTATAGAAACAAAACTCTAGCTTATGCTTTACTAGCAGCTGTATGTTTACTGCATCCAGTAATTATACAATTTCTATGTAATTGTATCACTCAAAATATTAGTTCTTTGAAAGATAACATATGGGACAGTAAAATTACAGATAAAATATTCAGTAATTGTCTCCACCTAAACTACATATTTGATACTGTGAGCTTTAGTTTTCAATCTTCAATTAGGTTTCTTTTAAGTTCATAGTAATTAAATGTTCAAAAAAGTACTGCAGTAGATAAAAAAGAAATACACTCTTTTGGTGCACCTCAGGGGAACTAAGTCAAAATAGTTTAGAAAACCAAGGAAAATGAAAGAATCATTTACACTATACATCTGAAGGGAAAAGTTACATTACTTTGAAATACTAATGAAAACTGAAATGCTATGAAGCACATGATTAAAAAACAGTAGCATTACTAATTGCCTGCTTAGGCAAACGCAGAGACTGGGGTTCGATACCTGGCACCACATGAGATGCTGACCCCACCCCCAGGGCTCACTGAGTCAGCCACTGAGTCCAGGCATGGTGGTGCACACCTGCAATCCCAGCACTGGGGAGGCAGAGGCTGAATACAGGAGGATCACTACGAGTCCAAGCTGCGTAGTGAGATGCTGTACCACACACATAAAAAAGTCAAAACAGAATAAAAACAGAATTATTGCTTTTAAATCAATGGAAAAATTATCAGTGAGCTTTTTTGCTGTTGCTGTTGGTACTGGCTTAATTACAGATTCCAGAAGCTGACTTAAAATGAAGACTGACTAAAGACAACTGCTACTTAATCCTCAGTTGCTGGGCCAGACTCTCTGGTGAAAACCATCATCATTTATTCCTGGAATTCCATTTCACAATTTTTCTCAAGTCTCAAGAATATGATATGCTTGTTTCCAGTACTTTATTTACCTCTCATATTTCTCAAGTATTTTATTCTAGATATTTTAAAATATTTACAAAGGAGTTTTTAAATTCAGTTTAAACCACTTAGAAAAGCAGCAATCCTAGCATCAGGAAAGAGTGCCTGCAAAATAACCAAAATCCTTGGTTAAAAACAAACAGGCAAACTAAAAACCCTTTCAGCACTTCTTCCTCAGTAGGACACTCTATTTACCTCTAAATTACTCCTGTAATTTTAAACAACTTGTCCAGCTAATTTCCTGTGTGTGATCACTGACTATAAGTGAGGTTCATTTTCTTATCTGCATCATGTAGGTAATTAAAGGAAATTGAAAGTGGGTAGTGAAGCTTTTATGCAACTGGGATTGAAGCTGAATGGAGGGCAGCGAGGTCAGTGGAGTCCATTATATTTTTATGTGAGAGGCTGGTCTGGCTGCCTTGTCCTTGTTTACTTAGTGAAGGCTGGACTGACTACTAACTGCAAATCTGTGTCTCTGATTTGTCCAGCTGTCCTTGAATAAAGACATCTTCCTCTGAAAATGCTAAATGACAGTGATTGACAACCTATGATGAACTCTGCTTGTAACCTGCTGCTACTGTTTTTAGATTACAAGAGAAAAAAAAAAAAAACAATAAAGAAACATCCTTTACAATCACTACAAATGGTCCCTGCTGTTCACTCAATACTTTCCATTTTATTTCCCTTTTCATTAAAGACTTCAATCTGTTCTACAAATGTCATAAACTCCACTACTCGACATGAAGTAGAAAAAAATGTATTTTTGCTACTCCATTTTGCTTCAATATTTACACTGTTTTTTTGTTTTCTGGAGATATACATTCCTATGCAAATGGTTTATTTGCACGATGTCACATGAATTACTAGCTTGTTCTAAACCTGGCAAATCTAGACCACTGAGCTAGGTCTTTTAGTGATTAGCTGGCACTTGTGTTTAGTTAGTGCTCAAGGAACTTTACTTGATATGCAAATCTTACTGGGGTTTGCAGCCATTCAATACACTGACTGCAAAACTGTACCTTGCAAGTTGGTTAAAATTAGAAACCAACAAACATTTATAAATGACTTAGGCTTTTATTTCATTGAAAATTTTAAGAACAAATCAACATCTGTGTGTGTCTGCATACACTGGAACATCTACTGTTTCTCCCAGGCTCAGCAATTGTTAAGAGCCTTCTTTACCTACGCAAGTACAGAGAGGAGGAAAGACAGGAGCAGATGAGGGCCACGTTTGGTCTAGAGTAAATATTATGTAACAGTAAACTAGTACTTTTATGTCACTGAACACACCATTGCCTGTGTTGAACTCACTTAACAGCAGATAAGAGGGCACTTGTACAGTGGTGACGGCAGCCTGAGCGGAACGAGAGACCAAGAAGCTTTATGTTATAACTTAATCTCTGTCATGGGAAAAGTAAAACTTATAAAGTTAATGAGTTCTAGACTTTAAGTAGCACTTGATTAATTTGTAACATTCTGAGGTGTTAAAACAAACCAAAATTAGTTTCTCACATTCCAACGCTGTCTCTGGGCCACTGAAGCTTTCGAAAAGCATTTCAGTAAATTTCCCTTATAGGAACCCCACTCAGTTTCTGTGCTTTCTGAAGTATTAAATTAATTGAGTATTATGTATTTTATAATAACATTTGAAAAATGATCTGGCATTTACCCAGCCAGACCTAGGTACATTGGTGGATAAGAAAATATGCCTCAGATTATCTATGCTTATTTAACCAGATTGCCTTTTATTCAACTGTTAATCTATGTAACTTTTCCTATATATTATCAAACCTAGGTAAACATCAGTATTGTCTGAAAATTTATGGTTTCTCCTTTCAACAGAATATATTCAAACTCAATAGATCACATACTATCATTCTGAACAAAATGAGCTTTTAAAATAAGAGATTTATAAATTTTGCTTACATGATATTTATATTAATCATACAATTGTGTAAGCTGGTTAGGAACGAACTTAATAGTTTAGCTTGAAAAGAAAATGTAAAAGAGCATTCAGTTAGGAACCATTGTTTACAAAATGATAAAACAGTGGGCTAAGCAATAAATTAGTTTTTCAGTATGAATATGATTTATTTCAGTATAAAAATTTCTTTATATGCAGAAATAAAATATTGATGGATATAACTCTAACTTCTCTTGGTATCTATGTGTTCCTTTCAGATTATGTGAGTATATGTGTCTGATTTGTATCATTATCATAAATTTATATATTTTTTATATATTGCTATTAATCTTAGTATTCCCTTTTAGGATTCAAACTTCACAATCTAAAAGATCTGTATTTCTTAAAAGGAAAATAGCTAAACTTGGACATATGTTTGGACTCCAACCAACTGAGGGCAAGCACAGAATCAGTTGCTAAAAATAAATATGAACAAGAAATAATACCTATTCTGTTTTAAGAAGGACCCTCTGGTTGATAGCTGGAGTTTAAGGAGCCTTAAACTCGTGGGTAGCAGCAGGTCTGCAGTACTTAAAATAATTTCAGTGGTAAGAATTCCACCAGAAACTTCTATTTCCCAGGATTTATAGCTAAGCCCTTAAAAAAATTGCTCTTTGATGAAACTTAAAAAAAAAAATTCCTCAGTTTTCAAGGATATAGTAAAGAAGCCTGTAGCTTAACAATGTTTAGGTATTTTCCTTTTAAAAAATACAAATCTTGAGGCTATCAGGTTTGAATCCTAAAAGGGGATACTGAAATTAACAGCAATATGTAATAGTTGTGTTAAGCTTAAAGTGACACTGCACAATTGTTCTTAAAAACAAACTTTTTTTTTCTTGTTACTTTGCTTTTATAGCTAAAACTTTACATACTTATTAGAGGTAACTTTCTTTAAAATTGGCATTTCCATAGGTTATGAGTGTGCCTCCAACATAAAACAAGAAAAAAGCCAAAATAAAAATTAAATCCAAAGAGGGAAGGATTAATGTATGCAAATAAAACACTTCTAATCTATCTAATATTTACTGGATATTTTTGTTCTGGAAGTTAAGATACACATGTGTAAAGAACTAAATAAATATGAAAGTAAAATATCATATAGGTCAATGTACAAAAAAGTCACAATACAGTAGCAATTACAAGTAAATGAAATAAACATCAGTTATTTAGGAAATAATTACTGAATCTCAGCTAAGGAAGATTTTAAGAAGGAGCCCAGTCCAGGTGGATGAGTGAATAGCAGACATTTTTCAGTTAGCATGCATAAGCAAATGTAAGATACTAAGCATCTACACACAGAACTTAAAGAAGACAGTGAGAAGGTTAATCAGAACGAAGTTAGGAAGTAATTTGTAAGAGTCTCAACAAACTGATTAGGAGGGATGATGTGGATTAAAGAGGAGAGAGAAGCTAACAGTTTTTCAGTAGAATGTTTGGCACAGTGGATTGGGAAATGTGTGAAGAGAATAGAATAAACTTTAAAGGCAGAAATTTGGGGAAAATTTATAAATAAGGAACTTGGTAATAAGTTTACTATGTGAAGCTGGGAAAGAGGGAAGAAGTTGCCACAAATTACTCCAAGGCCTTCACTCAGGCAAGGTTGAGAAAACAACCGACAGAACAATGACAAAAATGGTTTCTGGGCCGGATGAAGAACAAGCCCGCAGACAATGAATCTGATAATGGGTAGAAGTGATGATGTCTACTGCGCAGCAGAAGCACGGAACTAGAGTTAACAGAGAGAGATCAAGCCTGACTGGCCACGCTGCAGGACTGATCCATAGAGAGGCACTACGTGAACCTATAATTGTGGTGCGTCCTGAGGAAGTTACTACTTTATGCTTCAATGCAGATAATGAAGAAAGAAGGTTTAGAGAACATTTAGAGGTGGGCACAGGAAAATGAGCTAGTGACAAAACATAAGAAAAATAACTGGACAAGATATGAGAGCATTTTTTAAAAATTATAGAAACAGTATCAAGAAGAAATAACACTAAAAGCAAAAAACAACCCAAAACAAATCAAAGTGAATGTACCCTAAAGATTACAGCACTAATAATTAGGAAGACACTATGGACCTCTAAATATTTTGGACAATGGTAATTTATAATACAAGAGGTTAAGAACAAATGGATGGAAAAAAAATGGAAGCATCAAGTTCAGAACTCATTTTAAAAAATATTGGCAATGGACAGAAGACAGGAAATAAGAGTAATTTACAAAGGATTTAACCAAATAAAGAAGCATCTTCTTGTTCAGAATAAAAGTTACCTGCTCAGGATGGAAAGAACTTCTAAACAAAATTATCTTAAAGTTTATTTTTAAAAAAAGAAACACATCATGCAATCTACTGAAAAGTTTCTAGCACAAAGGAATTAAGAGAAAATTAAGAGGGGTAAAGCCAGCTTGTAGGAACCAACATGGACCTACCATTCTGCAGATGTACGACATTTTATTTATCTATTCTTCAGTTGCTTGATATTTAGTTTATTTCCACTTTGAGGCTATTAAGAATAAATCTGCTATGACCGTTTGTGTAGAAGTTTGTTTTTGAAAATGTTTCAATCCCTAGGAGTAAAAGTGATAGGTCATATAAAACCCTGCTTAACATTTTAAGTGTTAAGCTATTCCAAAAGGACTGTATCATTTACAGTCTTACTAGAGATGCATGAGGGTTCTGATTTTTTCAATATTCTGGCCACACCTGTTATTGTCTTTTTTGTATAACTACTTTAATTGATGTTAAATATCATCTTATTGTAGCTTTGGTTTGTATTTTCCCTGATGATTAATTTTGTTGATATAATTTTAAGTACCTACTGGCCATATTCTGTATCTGTTTTTGGAGAAACATGTACCACAGCACCAGTACCAGCTACCTTTAGTTGTTTGCTCCTCAGAACACTTTGGCAATATCAATAAATTGAGAAACATAAGACAATATGTAACAATAAGTAAAACTGGTGAAATAAGTCAGTACTTTCTAAATTTCACAAATTCTCTTCCTAGATGTTTAAGCAGTCAGCACGACTCAGGTCTAGAGTACAGAAAATGAAAGACCTGTGCTACAGTTAGTGCCCAGAGCAACAGAAAAACAGATATATCAACTGGTTGGCTCCTACTGATAATGGAAAACCAGCCCAGGGTACTTTTTATATGTACCCTGACCTAGAATAAACTGTTTCCTGAAATATATTAAACTTTCATGTTACTTATTCAATGACTAGAAAGATTTGAGTAGGCCTCAAATAACTTCCTGTCATTTTTTAAAAATAAAAACAAAAATTCAAAAATCAAAACAAAGCAACCGAAAAATGTTACTGTTAATGGATAACAATTCAAAAGAATACGTTGTAGGACCTGGAGTAAGTTACTCATTTTTATAATGTAAGAACTACAGAAACTGTTTTTTAAGATAGTTCCTTGAGACAATACTTGTAAGATATATTCATTCTGCCTCGTTTGTTTAAAAAGCAAGCTTAATTTATCTTTACATGCATATCCATTGGTCAGAAATGTAAACATACTGAGAGATCACACATATACACAAGAGAAACAAGTGCTATATGGAAGATATAAATTAGAAGAATAAAAATAAAAACCCTGAAAACATTAAAAAAACAAACTAAACCAAACCAAATAAAAACAAAAACAAAAAAACCAACTGCCAAGCAATTGCTAAGGTTGCCTTTCTGGCAATATACTCAATGGGTAATTGGTACTTAAGGCATTCAACTCAGACTCTGTTTAGGGAGAAAGTTTTAGCTTTAGTCCATGTTTGTAAAAATTCAATGTTTTAAATTATTAACTCTTAAAATCAATTACTTCCTAATAGTCATAGTTATCAATATTTTGACTACAGAACAAACTTTTAATAAGTTCCATTTTAATAACAACAAAGAAAAATAGAGATTTTAAATGCCAGATGTCTAGGAAGATCCCATTTGGATTTGAGCTACTTAAATTTGCAAGCATGTATTTATACATCTAACAGAGCTTCTGTTTCCTCCAGAATCAGAAAATTAACTAGCTTTGTAGCATCTTCCTTGATCTGCCACCCGTGCCCTGAGGATTAGAGACTCCACCTGAGCTTGTTTTACAAGCATAACAGAAAAAATTAATCTCTGCTGGCAGCGCTCCCACTGGGATACTGATGAATAATGATATCCCTCTTTTGCTGCCCTCTCAGTCCACTAGAAAAGCCACTCTAACCCGGCAACGTGGAAACTGCTGAAACCATTCCAGCTGTGGATTAGCAGGCAGTCAAGCATCCATCTGCTCTGTGTGAATCAACAGAAAGCAAACAGTCATTCTTATGGCTAAAGTCATATTCAAGCCCCATAATATCGCATACATATATATGTATGCATAAACAAATATATACTGTAAGGTACATTAATTCATTTCCTAAATTTAGTTTATATTTCTTTGGTGCTTTAAACACTGAGAACAAAGTATATATTTAGGGATTATAAAGTACAGCTCCCAAATTTGTTATGCATATGGGAATGATTTACCAGAAATTAAACTTCTAGAGTGCAGTATGAGACTATGTTAGGCACGTAAACATTTCCAGATTCTCAAATGTAGGAACCAACTACCTGTTTTGTAAAGTAGGGCTGCTTAGTCAGTAGTTTTATTTCTACTGGTACAGTAGAAAATGGATTTTCATGGATTTTGCATTCTTTAAAAAGAGAGAATCATTACTTTTGGTATACAAATAGCAAAACTGCATGTATTAGGTATGGCCACTATTCACTTACTTTAGCACTGGGATTGAACCCAGGCTTTGCACATGCTGAGCATATGCTCTGCCACCAATCTACACTCCAGTCCCACCATCTCTTTAACAGTGGGCCCCCAAGTTCTTTAATAGTCCCTAATGTAATGATGACTGATGTTCATCAAGCCCAATTCACACTGCTGTCAGTCTCCAGGGATACCATTCTTCTTTTGTTTTTCTCTGATTTGAGTTGCAGTTTTGGTTATTTTGTCTTGCTGACTGTCCCCCATCCCCTTTTCTTTCTCCCTCCTTGTTTTTTTTAAAAAAGTAATTCAAGGTCACAACCCCTTCTGAGTTTTCATTCCAGCAGAGCAATACTGTCAGCTCAGTCACTCGGTCTGCAAGATAGTTTATTTGTTCACCTGTGAGAGAAAGATGACACCTGTTTGGCATTTATCTCACACACTTGCTGACACTGTAATAAATAGCAAAAAATATCTATAATTTGTGGTATGTTCCTTGCCATAAGATGGTACAGATGACAAGACCTAGTCAGTTGAAGCAAGAATACACAGAAGAACGATTGCTAGTGATGGAAATATCTTAAAACAGAAATTCAGTAAACTGAATTATTCTTATGAGTTACATATAAAATAATGGTACAGAATAAGAAAGTCTAAAATTCTATGCAAATGAGAAGAACAATATTTGGAAATCCTGTGCTCTCAAATTATTTTTTTAAAATTTAAGTGAGTTTTAACTTTCTACAGTAATCACATTTCTGAGATATGCTTACATTCCTTTGGACTGTGAGCTGGAAGAAACTTTATAGAGTCTTTTTTCAGGATAATGCAATATTAAAACAGACTGACAGATGGTACTACTGTAATAAAAACCACGTATGTGTTTTATTCAGTAGTAACAAAATATCTCAAAATACACTTATGAAAGTACAGTACAATAATTTCTTAGGTTTTAAAAATAAAAAGAGAAGCTGGACATGGTGGTGCATGCCTATACTCTTAGCAGTCTAGAGGCTGAGGCAGGAGCATTAGCCTGAGTTTAAGGCTAGCCTGAATTAGATGTTGTCTTAAAAAAACAAAAAAATCAAAAGACAACAGCTTATAGTGCATCAATAGGGAATTGCTTTAGGCTTCTGCTAAATATCTAACTACTAAGGATGAAAATACTTGTTTTAGTCCTTTGTATGGTAGGACAGCCACAGGTTGCACCCAAAATTCATGTAACATAAACTGAGCCGCTAAATTCACACATGAATGATATTTGGAGATCAAGTGTTAGGGAAGCAGGATGAAGTCCTCTGAGAGCCACCCTATGACCTTGCAGGAGGAGACAGAAACCAGGTCAAGCAGCCTTGCTGTGTCTCACCTTGTGATGTGCTGCTGTGCTGTTACCGCGTGAGAAGAAGGCCCTCGCCAGGTGCCAAGTGGGCTCCAGCCCCATGATCCTAGACTCCTCAGGCCAACAGCATGAAACAAATATACTGTACTCTTGTTTTTTTATAAATTATACAGTCTTTATTATTTTGTTACAACAGGAAGTTAAGATGTCTAGGTCATGTTTTGTTTAGCTAACTGTTCAGTTAATTAGGAACTGATCACTTTTATCCAACAAAGCAAATATAAGTATCTTAACATTAGTCTGCATATAGCACTATATAAAAGAAAAAAAAAAGAACACTTTTGTCATTATTCTTTCATTAAAAGCTTAAGTTTACATTTAACAAATCAAATTATAGGGGCCGGGGAGATGGTTCAGTAGAATAAGTGCTTCCCTGGCAAGCGCAAGGGCCTGAGTTCAATCCCCGTTCCAAAAAAAAAAAAAAAAAAAAAAAAAAATCAAATTATTTACAGATGTTCCCAATTTACAAGAGTTTGAGTTAACAATTTTCAGCACTATGTTCTATAGAAACTGTACTTTGAATTTTGATCTTTTTCCCCACTCGTACTAATGCTGAAGAATCTACCTTGTGATGCGAGGCAGCTGCAGTGAGTCAGCTAACAGGCACAGTCATAGGAGACCCACAATGCTCTTGAGCTTAATGTATGGTGAAGAGGTGATATTTGGCAGGCTGGGTAAATTAAATGCATCTTTACTTTATGATATTTTCAAATCATGAAGGGTCAATCCATTGAAATTAAGGAAAATCTGTAGCCTAAAAGGGAGATGCTGCTCTTTTTATAAATGTTTTGTAGTTTTTATTTCCTTTTATAAATAATGCTACAGAGAACATTTGTATACATACATTTTGACAACATACCTGATGCTTCAGTATTTTTAGAAATGAAATTATGACACCAAGGAGCAGAAGTTTTTAAAACCTTTTGGAAATACTTCAATAGACAGAAATTTTTTTCTCACATAAGAAGTCTATTTAGCAATACTTGCTTGGGAATATCCAATTCACAGTACATGGAGCATCAATGAATATGACCGACTGAATCATCTGAATGCCTAGTGACTTAATAGGATAAAAAGGCTGTTATATTTTGTTTGAATTCATAATTCTTACATCACTGTTTTTTCTTTATATTTGTTAAAAATCAATTTCTTTTATAAACTGCTATTTAATTTTCTCTTTCATTTTGCCATGGGAGTATTAATCGCTAATTTTCTAATATTATGATTCATTTTATTTATTTATTTATTTATTTATTTATTTATTTATTTAT